>JAEBDU010000021.1:1080729-1094873 GCA_016802625.1 Heliconius numata
CTAACGTTCCGCAGAATGCTGTTAAAGTGGAAGACAGCATCGGAATACGCCAACTATCTAGGTGAACACAGTAAATGGTCAAAAACCATTTATGACTATACGGAAGCAGCATGTCTAATGGAACTCAGAAGCTTGAGCACTCCCGACGATCGCAATCGCTGTACTCATCTTTTAAAGTAAGTTTTCACAAAAAATGTATTATTACAACTTATTAACTTTCTGTCTATTTGTATATCAATAATTATAAAATAATTGGTTTTCTTTCTACATCTTATCTTTGGAATTTCTTTTACATGGATTTTTTTTTACATGACAATAAAATATGGAAAAAGTGAAGAAATAGTGGCAAAAATTAAAAGTGAGGCCGCCGTGGTATAGTGGTACAAGCGTGTGACTGTTAACGTGACGGTTGTGGGTTCGATTCCCATTGGGAATAGTGATTTACTTAATATTTTTATTTTCTCACTCTGGTAACTTAGCAAAGCGCGGCGTTGAGTTCCGCCTTTCAACGTGCAGTGTTTTGAAGATTCGGCAGGAAATGGAGAATGGAGTGTGTTAACGCTATGTTCCCTCTACCTACCTATCCTGCTATATGAGGGATTGCCAACCTTATAAATATCCCTACAATTTATCATACTAATATTTATGCAACAACAATATTTAGGTACTTCGTTAGTAGTAGAATTGTTGATAAATAGTAATTATCCTTAATCACGCAGTATTAACTGGTGGAGACATATTACATGCACTTTTTTTCTTTGAAAATGTATGTTGAAAACTTTGCTCACATCGCTCTTATATGTATATGTATTCTGTTGCGTGAATATTCATAAAGAATCATTTGATTTTATGAGAATACGAATATTTTTATTTTTACCATTCCGTGCTTGTGTATTTATAATTTTGTTGAGCTTTATATAATATATATAATATAATTTCATTGTTGTTACTGAATAATGGTATGTTTTTTTGTGTTTTTTCTTTGCTTTTTCATTTTATTTACTTCGCGATATTCTTGTCCACTACATGACAGGAACGCGCCGCGTTATAGTCAAAAGATACTTGGAAGATCTCTGCCAATGGAGAAATTTGTTGTCCGGCGATGTGAGCGTTGGGCCAAACGAGGGTACCTAATACTCCCTGGGGTCGAGCTACTCTATTTGTGGAATATGTTTCCATCTCTGGCCATTGAGCCAAATTATGCTGGTGATATACTAAGGGTAAATGTTTTTATTATTAATTATTTATTTTTTTATTATATAATATCCTCTCAATTCCTGCAATAAAAATATATCAGGTCAATAAATAAGTGCTTATTGCTTATTAAGGATATTTCTGCTTTACTTTTAGAGCCCGTCCGCATAGCGGTATTTCACTGCTAGATTTTTTTCGATATTCTGTAACACATAAGTAAGCGCACTGGCGGTAATAAAATCGCAAGAAAAAGAATTGTAATGTTGCAAATTGAACGTGATCCAGTTCATTTCCGCGCGAATCGTGATATGTGATGCAGTGTCAAGTAAGGGTATGTCCGCACTGATAAATAAAATTCACGGGTTTACCTTAGGATGGACTCCCGCCCGATCAGCGGTCATGCAGGGGTTATCTAGTAACCCCGATAGTAATGACGGTAATGATGTGGAGCAATTAATCTCGCTGATGCACAGGAGACCTCCCTCCTGGGACAATAGCGAGGAAAAAACGTTTTCATACGTCTGTTACGTCGCCTTTGTATTGATAAACTAATATTTTAGTTTGGTTGTCAATTTTAAACGTGCGCCTTAGCCGAGAACTGAAATGAACAACTGAAAAAATCTAAACAAATTTTAATTTCGCAGTGCTTATTAAATGTAATTCCACTTGCGAAACTTGTGTCTATCTACGAGTATGTATATGAATTAATTTTTGTTTTTACAACATTCACTTGTCGTGTCTTGTCCACAGCTTCTAGAACTAACTTTTGACGAAGTAATAGGCAAAATGTATTCAAAGTCTGCAAAGGAATCAAAATGGCGACTCACTTCACATAGTAAATATGATTTTGACGACTTGGCGCTACTGTACTTCCTTCGTGGAAGCTTTTATGCGGCTATGTCTTTAACGCGTTTAGGCCTTAGGGACTTCGAAGATCTTATGCAGTAAGTTTATATTTAATAACTGTCATATATGATATTTTATTGTTTTTTTTTTTTGAGGAAAATAAATAAATTCTTTAACCACGATTTTAAACCAAAAGTACAATGGCCATATAATACGTAAAGCTTTTTATTATTTTTTTAATTGTGAATCTCAAGATTTCTAAAGTTAGCAGTTTTTCTTTTCAATGTATCTTGTTTTTCAGACTGGAAGATCGTTTAAAAGATAATACACACCTTCTTCCGTACGCTACAGTAGAGATCGCCATGTGCTATTACGCTTTAGGAGATCAGAGAACAGCTGTTATACTCCTAAACGAGGCGAGGTAATTATTACAGTTACAACTTATATTTAGTCTAATTACAGTAAAATTAAACAACATAATCAAAAACTGTTTATAAGTTTGACATTAATACGATATTAACATGTCCGCTTGCGTGGACTTCCCATATTTATCAATTGAAATTGTTTACCATTCTGAACAACTTTTGCTAAGGCGGAATTTCATTGCTTCTTATACTTTTGCTGGACTGTTATGATTGATCATCAGGCGTTGCAAACTTTCAATTTTTGTATGTCCATGCAAAATGCCCATCATATCTAGCTTAACAACAGTTTAACTTTGGTCACAAACATACACTTATCTTAAATTCTGCTCAGGCCTAATAGCTTTAGAATAAAAAACATTCAAATCCCTTCAGCAGTTAAAGAGATGTGCACGAACAAACAGACAGATGCAAAATTTAAAAAGACATACATATATATTTTGTGTTCTATTACGCGTTTACAACAACTTAAATGATTTGTTCGAAATATTGTTTAAAGTTTATCAACACTTTTTTGTATTGTTTTATTATAGTATAGAATACGAATAACTAAAACTGTCACAAGAATTAGCTACACATTGAATGTAGGCAGAGCAATTAGAATCGTATCAACTAACACTGCAAAAAATACTATTACCGCATCAACATAATATTAATGCATGCTCATCTTGCTGCATGCGCGTCATCATCGTGTGTTACGCATAACTCAACATTATATAATATTTATTTCAGAAAAAAGTACTCCAGATATTTATTAGAATCACGACTCCATTTCCGTATTCATGCGAAGCTAGAGATCGTGCAAGGTCTTCCGGGCAGTGGCGCAGTGGCGGTGTCCAGCGAGAGCGTGCTGGCGGCGGCTGGCGGGGTGGGCAAGACCGGCGGGGCGGGCGAGGCCAGCGGGGCTGGCGAGGCCTGCGGTGCGGGCGGGGCGGTTGAGGCCGGCGCGCCGGGCTCGTGAGGCCGGCGCCGAGGCAGGCGGTGGTTCACCCGCGCTGCACTGCACGCGGCCCACTTCTTCCTTTGTTCAGCTTTCAATCCTGCGATGGGACGTTATATGATATTTTTACCAAATAAACCAAATCTTAAGAAATTTTATTATTTACGAAAACGTTTCACAATTTTATCAAATTATATATGTCTTGTCCTATTTAAAAGGTTATCTGTGTTTCAATGTGTATAATACTATTAGCTTATTGAATTTGTAAATAATATGATATAAGTTATAAAATAGCAACAATTTCTTTGAAGTATAAATAAATGATAAAACAACATAAATAATGTTTGGTGTATGCATACGGTCTATTATATATGTGATATAATAAGTAATAAGATATTGTACAAAAAAATTAATTAAAATGTATACTTAGATTGATTGTTGGATTCTGAAATGCAATGATAAAATATATGTAAATATACTTAAGTATAAGCATATGAATTTGAAATTAAAATAAGTAAATATGACAATTAATATTAATAAAAATTAATAATATGATAGTAAATTTGATTTTATTTAATACATAAGATTTGACTTTTAATTGTTTTTTATTTAAAAGCAAATATTTATTTTTTAATCAAATATCACATTAATGTGAATATTTTCAATTACTATTATGAAGAGAATTTCAGTTATGAAGAGAATAAAAATAATAATATACATATATTCTTAATTGAAATAAAAGAAAGCGCCATCTGTACCAAATTTAGGTGAATTTCTTACAAAGCACAAACGTTTTGTTAATCTTTCCATGTGTTAAATATATCACCTCTAAGTTGGTTAGTTCACAATAGATGGCGTTAGAAGAAATTTAGATAAATATTTGCTATATATTATAACAATTTTTCTACAAAATAAGAAACTCATAGAGGGCAGTACTCGACTTTAATGTTACGTTATGCATTGTAAAAATATTATTGCGAGACTGAGACAGATTGATACAAATACCACAAAAATGAAAAAACTGTAAAATTATAATAATTGTACAGGAAGGCCTCCACCCTGCTACATTCATTTTAGAAATCTTTCCAGATCATCGACCTTTAGTAGCTTCTTTTTTGTTGCCACTGGGGTTGACATATAGATATCAACATATTTTACTGATAAAAACTAACTTTAAAGTAATATGCATTGTTTTATAAAAGTATATAAGAGTATTTAACGGGTAGGTACATGTACCTACACAAACGTACGAAAATAGAAATTGACGGAAGATTTCATTACAGTACATTAAGTTTTGTGTCTAATGAACAAGCTACACTGCTTGCTTCGGTCGCTCATCTCGGCTCGTTTCGCCGGCTGTAAAATAAGAAAATGCTCTAAAGAATAAAGATATAATTTTTCTTTGTATAGTAGCACGTAATATGACAGTGCTTCCTCGTAGACCGAGATCCCAGGGCCCCGAGACCTACGTCATTTTAGCATGGTGAAATTTTAAGGATTAATAGTCTAATATATAGTTAAGACTATATGCATACTCTTTAACTTAAAAGTAAATAGATATTAAAATATAGTTAAAAATCTGTCGTAATCATAGTAAAAACTTTGCATAAATAAAGACAAAACAGCTGGATGGCTCGCGGCTCTCTTTTCGGGATAGTTCCGCGGATAGGTCCGGTATAAGTGGCGCGCGGTCGGGCGGACAGTCATAAAGATTTCGAATTAGAGTCGTTCGAAGAAGGAATTCTGGAAGCGCGTACGCAGGGCATTCCCCTGCGATCGTCAACCCTTCACGAGCATCCATCAAAGCTCCTACTTTTTCATCAGGGACGAGCTACTCTCGCGCCTCCCCGCCCGGTGACGCTATCAAGACCAATCCAGGTCAACAGCAATAAAGTCAATTCGAAAAAGAATAAAATCGGACAGTCACAGTCAAGCGCAAACAGTTCAAGCTCAGGAAGACATCGTTGAAGAAACCGACAGCCACCGACCGTTATACCGAATCACAGGCGAGTCATACATCAAAATCATACAAAAGTACATGTACCGGCCAATTAATAAATTATATCACAAACGCAATATTTATATATATATATATATACCTATCGTTTATTATTTTTAGTGTAATGTAAACTCTTTCATATTTTTGCTATTATTATCTATATTTTTTTTTATATATTTAACTACAATTATATTTTCATATTTAAAATATAACTGTAGTAAATTATGCATTTCTAACTTAGAAATCAAAGAAACCAGGACAACTGTAACAGGATGCTTAAAGATAAGTATACTGCATGCATAATCCTACTAGATATTTGTGTATGGAAAGGGTTGCCAGGGTCAAAACGAGTCTGGACCAAATATCAAAATTCAATATTTAAAACAGTTTTGTATTTTGAATTCCTATATTCAGTACAGATGCAAGATATATCAATTGTATTTAAGTATTTCGGAAATCTAAGCTAATCTAAAAAATTACGTAGGTATCTGATATTGACATCGTGCCTAAACTATTAAATCAGATAAAACTATGATTTTATAATGCCATGACAAGGGATCCTTATGGTTTTAAAATGGAAACGAAGAAATTGCAAATAGTGCCTACATGGTACAAATAGTACAAATAGTACCTGGAACTGAAACGATCAATACTTATATAAAATTCAACCATAACTATATCAAAAAATATTTACATTACGTCCAAAATTACGAAAAATTTCATTTATTAATTAACCTTTAATTTTTTAAATTAAAACAAAAAACTACCTTGTTGGACTGGAAAAGTAACAAGTACCTGGGAACTTCTTTCTATGTAAAAGTACCTAAGTACCTACCTTCATTTAGAGGCTGTCGTGGCGCAGCGACACAAGGATGTGACTGTAACGCGATGATTGTGGGTTCGATCCCCACTCGAGGAAGTGAAGTATTTATTTACGTTTATATTTCTAATTCTTCGCTCTGGTGTCGAGGCAAAGCGCGGCGTTAAGTTCTGCTATTCAACACTCAACGCCTCCAGAAATAGGCGGAAAGTGGGGAACGGAGTGTCTTAACACTAGGTTCCCTCTGCCTACCCTGCTGTTTGCGGGATATAGCTGAAGCTGATTATTTTTTTGATTTAAAATATATATATTATATACGTCTGTGTAATAAAAATAGAAAGATTGCTTGAATCATTCAAATACTAGGTGTAAAATATTTTTTTTAAATTCGTACTATACATTATAAGGGTTATACAGTTAAATTTCGCTCATTTCTTATGAATAACTATAGGAATAGTTTCTAAGAATTCCCCATTCTGGGCCAGAACAGGTCTGAAGCTACCTGCTCTAATTGTGTTTCTAAAGAATACTTTGCCTACTGCTTACGAAAGAGTTGATTTCGGTAATATGTATTTTAAGATGCACAAATTCACCCACTCTTGAGTTCTTGACTCTTGCGAGGCCAAAAGAGAAGTGCGTTAATTATTCTTTATATATAAGCTATTTCTATATACCTACACGAATACACATTTAGGAGAGACTCAAATGTTATTTATTATTTACTATATAGCGTACTTTTATGAATCCCTTGTAATAATTTGTTTAATTTTAACTGTATTTAATGCGAATTACAACTTAAGAAACGACATTCAAAAACTAATAGGTACCTACTTACTCCTCGATTGAAAATCACGCCCTACTTGTATGAAACAATAAAATATTATATTGTTCTATATAGACTACTTAATACTTATCGTCTAAAAAATTAAAGTATGAAGGCCATCTTGGCCATGCGACGGTTGTGGGTTTGATCCCCACTCGAGGAGATGAAATATTTGTTTACATTTATATTTTCATTTCTCGCTCTCGTGTCGAGGCAAAGAGCGTTGAGTTCCGCTACTCAACACGCAATGCCTTCAGAATTCTGGGGAAAGGGGGGGACGGAGTGTCGGACACTAGGTTTCCCCTGCCTACCCTGCTGTGTGCGGGATACATCGTGATGTTGAAAAATGAAAGTATCAGTAACCGGACCAAACAACCCATTCTACCAACATAATTGCAAACTTTCTATAACTATTTGACTTGTGTAAAGTGTGTATAAGAATAATATGCGAATTTTACAAAAAAACCTTTAAAAATAGATTTATGATATTTCTTGGAATTAGTACTAATACACGACATTTGTATGAACAATAATTGCTATCAACCAAAATGATTAAATTTAAGCAGTTTTTATTATTACTTTCCTTCTATCATTCTATGGGGGTTCGAACCAACTGCCACCGTTCTATTCAACTGGGCCACGGCCGAATTCCCCCTGATCTGTTCATAAAAGACATGATTTTGTCTCTAAATCCTACAATTTTGTATATAGTCAATCATTTATTTAAATACAAATAGTTAAGTAATTATTCTATTATTTGTGGATATTCTAGTGATGGATATTATAGTATATATTTAGATACCTATGTAGTCAGTGTGTGATGATAAGTTTCACAGATACCTTAAGAATACGAATAAAATATCATAAAATTTGAATGGTATATAACGAAATTTGTAGGTCTCCTACTAGCTATTTATCATACTGAGTCTTAGTTCATTCCACATAAAAACAAATTTTGGATAAAGGTTCCCAGACCACCTTTAGGTACCCTATATTGAATACTGAAAAGGTTAAAGCGGGCTATTCCAGAAATAACACAGTCATATCGAATACTTTAAAATTTAAAGGTACAGTAGAAACTCGATTAATCGAACTAATTGTTGTCGTTAGTCGTCCGGATAATCTAAAATCCGGTTAATCAGATCTATAAAAAAAAGCTTTTTTTGTCCATAGGTGATTATGTAGTATAAAATTGTATGTCTATTAAAAGCAACAAGTACATATTAACGAAAATCAACGTTTATTAAGAAATTATTGACATTTTTCATATTTATCATATTTCATATTATTATATATTATACTATATAATAATTTTTCATTGTAGTAGGTTGTATAAAATAATAATTGCGGCTGATAGTCCGGATAATCGCGAATCCGTATAACTGAGGGCCGGATAATCGAGGGTCTACTATACATAATTGAACTATGTACTACGTAAACTGCACTTTTCCATTGGTAGGCTTACATCATAAAAAAATAAAAAGTCGTTGCTAGTTACTATAGATGAACATCGTATGTTTTTTTACTAGCAAAAATTGTTATCAACGGCAGTCCAAACAATAGTCGCAGCTCTGCAGATTCTCGACACGCAAGCTCTATTATTGTAGGTATTTACCTACTTAAATTGTGGTCGCTAAATCCATAATACCTATTTTCTATAAATTGTGCAAAATAAATAAATCAGCTTCACGCTGTATCCCGCAGACAGCAGGAGAAGCAGTGGAGACACTCCGTTCCCCATGCTTTACCTCGATACCAGAGGGAAGAAATGGAAATATAAACGAAATAAATATTTCACTTCCTCGAGTGGGGATCAAACCTATAACCGTCGCGTTACAGTTACACTCTTGTGCCGCTGTGCCACGTCGCCCTCTGTATAAGTATATAAATTGTAAAATTATAATTTACTAAATTACGTAATTGAAACCCTAGTGCTCAGTTACTTACTGAGCCTCAGTACCCGTAGTAAGCTGTCAAATATTTCACCACAAAAATACATTTAAACACTTAATTAATATAAGAATTATTCTTTTCACCTCCAATGCCCCAAGCATTGGAGGTTTTATTTTAGATTAAAATGTTATACATTTAAACAATTATTACAATGGTGTTGGCGTTACATAGATTTTTTCAGGTATTTACACAAAGTAGGTGAATTGTTTATGTATATAAACGCTAACGCTATAAAATATAACAAAAATATTAAATAAATGAAAACACATCTTCATACGAGTATGATCATTGCTTGTGATTCTCAACAGCTCAATAGCTAGAACAATAAATAGCTCTTAAAAAAAGTAATATTTGTGACACTTACATCAAAATTTAAAACATAACATTTATTATCTAAAATAGTGCTAAATTATATCCCTCTCAATATTTTACGTAGAAATATTTTTTTGTTTACTATTTTATAAAAACTAAAATATATATATAATTGAACTTTCCATTAACGAAACGAATTCGACGAAACCATTTTGACAAAAGGTATCTACCGACCTACGAGTAATAAAAAAGTGATAAGCTAATAATTGGCGGATGTGTTCGTTAAATCATATTACAAAGTTGCTATCTTACACAGTGCATATTATTGTAGTCTGCATTCAGCAAAATAGCGCTAGGCTGTATCACACGGGTATAGAATGTTATGCATATAAACCATTCTAGCATAGATAAGCAAATAAACTATTCTAGCACAGATAAGCAAAAAACCATTAGCAACGGTTATGAGTCTTTAAAAAAAAATTATTACAACGTTAACTTGCAATGTAAGTTTGTTTGACTGGTATCCTACAACTCAATTTTGAAATAGATGTCTTCATCTGTTTGAGCTGGAATTTTGGATGACAATGCATAGTTGCGTAAATCCAACATGGCGGTACACACAAGTCGGCGGGCTACAATAATGTATTCCTACAATATGAGTGTCAAATGAAATGGCTTCTTGTGTATTTCTCAAAAAAAGTAAAAATGAACACAATTTATTTAGTAACAATCTTATTTTTAAAATGCGTTAAAATTTATAAAATAAACTTTTCTTTTAAACGATTGCCACTCGAAGAAATTAAATATTTAATATTTAGTAATGCAGCGTTGAGATCCACCACTTAATAAGCAAAGCCTCCAAAATGCGGCGGAGAGCGGGGAACAGAAGTATATTAATGTGAAAAGAGTATCTTAACACTAGGTTCCCCGGTTCAATTTGCCTACCTTGATATGGTCGGGACACACACACACGTTAAGCTAAAAGAAAGAAAAACATTTACTATAACGTCATAAGTCAATGTTACACGATATATTTAAATTATAAGCTTGACACAAATTTCTTTAATTTTAATTTTAGTCTTTTTTAAAAACATTATTTGTATTTTAAAATGCGAAAATTAATAATGTTTTATTTAAATAAAACCTTTTTAGAATACGCACACAACGTAATAGGCATGGCCACTATGAATGACACGTTCGAAATTTAGATTTGCGTCAACGCGTTCAATAGAAAAAAGAGATACCGTCTGACCGTCATACCGACCACCAGATCCTGCAACTGCTTTCATTTACCTATCCCAATTTATAATAAACAATATATAACATGAGTGATCAGCTGAAAACAGTGTCTGCTATGAACAAATTGTACATAGGCAACCTTCCGACCCAAGCTGATGAGGAAGCAGTGCGCCAGCTGTTCGCGGAACACAATCTTAGTGTCGCAGACATATCAGTGAAACGTGGTGGATTTGCATTCGTTGACTTTCCCGACCAATCGGCTGCTGATCGAGCCATCGACAAACTTCATGGTAAATAATGTTATTATTACTTATCTTCTGTCTGTTTGTAATAGCAATTTGAATATGATGATATAGTTTCCATATGCAAATCTTTACTGTGAAAAACAATTTAAAAAACGTCGTCATCGTTTTGATAATGAATATAAAAGGCAGATAATTTTATATTATAAGTATATATAAATTAATAATAATATTATATTAAAAAATAATTTATTAGCCAAATGTATGCCTGATTAATATAGACTAATTAAATATTTTCTATCAGGCTATTCCTACTGCGGATTACCTCTGATCGTCGAACCTTCTGTTGCTAATAAGAAAATGTAAGTAGCATTCTTACCTTTATATCAATATTACTACATAATTTGACAGAGAATAACAAGACAAAACAGTCATTGCGATGTATAATAGATAGAGTGCCTATGGGTGTGTGTGTGTATACATAGAATAAACTATAAGAAAAATGTAATATTTAATGTACTGTTTTGCTTAATACTTATGTAAGTTGAAGTATGAAGAGTATGTAGAGGCCGTCGTGGCGCAGGGTCAGAAGGGTGTGGCTGAAACACAATGGTCGTGGGTTCGATCCCCACTCGAGAAAACGCAATATTTACTTAGCATTTTACGTACTCGTGATGGTTTTTTAATATTTTGAGATATGTTCCACTACTTTGATTTTTCTGTAACTTATAGCATAGATAGCTAACTAATAAGTGCACAATATATATAATTTTGGTAGGTGTCAATTCACAGAGTCTTATATAAAAGCGCCCTCAAAAAATAAACTTCTGATTTTTCTAAACTTAGATTTTCTCAAAAATTATGAAATAATAGCCTTATAGATAGCCACTTTCATTTTAAGTTTTATGAAGATATCTTCAATAGATACCGAGAAAATAAACATTAACGCTAAGGGTTGTTTCCCCCATAACTCCGTTACTGTAAGGGTTAGAGACGAAAAAATGGTGTGTCGCTATTTCAGATAAAAAGCAATATAATCATATTAAAAATAATTCATTAGAAGCCAGCGCAGCTTTCCCATGGTTATCTGGCTAGACCCATTAAATTTCCGTTTCTTCGCTGTGGTATCGAGGCAAAAGTGCGACGTTGAGTTCCGCCATTCAACACGCAATGCCTCCCCGAAAAGTGGGGAACGGAGTTTGTTAACAATATATACCCTTTGCCTACCCTGCTGTTTGCGGGATACAGCGTGAAAACTTATGTAAGTTTATAATCAAAGTTAAAAATGCAACTCAATTGATTAACTCAATGGATGAGTCAGTCGCATGGTCGGCGATGCGGGTCACGCCGCGCGGACAGGCACAGGCCGCCCGCAGGCATCTCGATCTTTCTGCTTTGCGTCGAGTTTCGCAGAAGGTCGCGTGTTTACCTGCTTGGGTTTTACAACTCATTGTCCACGCCTAAACAATGCTTCAATGAAATACAAAACTATGCAGAACTTGTGTCCTAACTTTTCTGGAACAATGCCCACATAGCATAGCATCTCTCGTTAATCTGTTTTAATTCATACAGTTACAGAAAGAGGTTTCTCCCTCAAAATAGACATTTAGTAAGGAAAAATTATTAAATACTATTTAGTGCCTATATATTAATTGAAATAACGGTCTTACACTCCCGATAATAAACTTACTAAGTAAGTATTTCTTACAGTGTGAATGCACCGAGCTTGCAGAGCGCCAGCGCTGTACAATTGAAAGAAACTAGCACGGATTCATCGACTGCCGGCGGTGGTTGGCGGTGAGTACCCACTACATACTACCTTTTACAGATATGTATCTACTACTATCCCATTGAAGAGTTGGGATCTCAGAAGCCCCATGCACATATAGGCACACTTATGATTGATGCCAATATTATTTTAACCTCTATAAGTGAGTAAAACAATATTAATTGTGAGTACTGGGTTCTGGGTACAAGAGGTCGGTGGCGGTGGGCACAAAGCGCGCCGGCCGCCACCCTCGCGGAGGCTGCAGTGGCTCAATTGGACCACTTGTTGCGCGTCCGCTCGCTCGCTCTTTTCGAACTTGTTGCGGCTTGCCTTTTTGACGCTTTGTTTTACGCGTTCTTTAATTGCTTGTACAAACGTTGTTGATGCCTCAGTTCTGTTATAAACAAATTGATGTTTGTTTTTTTTTATTATCAATATTTTGTGTAAATGCTAGAAAATTAAGTAAGCATTAAGAGTAGCGATTATTATTAAAACACGATAAAATTGTAATATAAATGTGGGATAATTTAATTAAATGTAATTTTTTAAAACCTATTTATAACTATGACGCCTAAAGCGTTAGGTATAATAAGTGGATTGGTAGTTATGATAAAGTCGCCATTTTAGAGTAGGCGAATTATAAACTAACGTCGGACCCTTCTCAAACGTTTGTGAATATAAACTGGCGATTGCTTCAACTGTTTGCTACCCGAGTTGGACACGTGAATACGCCTCGTTTTCTTTGAGGTCCTCTAAAAGTCGGCAACAAGTTTTAAGAGGGGTTCGCCTTCTCTACACGTGTTTTCGGTGAATGTTAAGTAATCGTCGCAGATGTAATAGTGGTCGTGAGTACCTCTCCGACCGGCTCGTATCTACGCCCTTTTCCGCCGGAGCCCCAGCCCCCCCCGTCCCCCGGCCCCCGTCCCCCGCGCCCCCCTTCCCCTCTTTCCGGCGTCCCTAGCTCCGCGGGAACGTTGCGTAACATCTCAAATCGCGACCCCAGCAGGGGTAGCTCTTTTGTCATCTTCCAACTGAATAATTTGAAAAGCTAGGACCGTTGCCGAGCGTTGTCATATTTCTCTCATGCTATTGTGTCGGTAGCTCTTATCTAACGGTTAAATTAATTCTGATCTTTTTATGCATCATAATCGAGCTCATCTCGATTTCGAAGACGAAATATCTAACGCTGTCACGTTCGTCACGCGAGGGGAAGCGGGCCTTCGATACCTACAGTCACAGCTTATATTAGAAACCTACAACCCAGACAGGATGAGTAACAGTTTAGAATCTTGACGATTATAACTTGATACTGTTGTCACAGCTGTAAGTGAAGTAACGAAGCACAAAGAGTACAAAGTTGTGAATCGAAAGCTGCCGGCGACGTAGTGAGCGTAGTAAAATAGCAAGGTATAGTAGGCGCGTGGGCGCGTGGCCGCGTGGGTGCCGGGTGCCGGGTGCCCGGGTGCCCGGGGCGGGCTGCTGGAGTGGGTGCGGGGGGGGGACGCTCGCGGCCACGTGGCACTCCGCGCGATCGATGCCAGGCAGCTAGCAGTCACGCTGCACCGCCCGGCACCCCGCCGCACCGC
>JAEBDU010000021.1:1095273-1190525 GCA_016802625.1 Heliconius numata
AGGCAGCTAGCAGTCACGCTGCACCGCCCGGCACCCCGCCGCACCGCACCGCGCCTCCCCCGCCCCGCTACGGGCACTTGAAACTTTCATTACAATTTAGATTTCAATTTGTTGAAAGTTACTAACTACTACAAAAAGTTTTTTCTAATGTTCTATTAGTAGCCTATGTATATCTATATTTATTTATTTATTTACTTATGTTAAATGTGAGACACGTGTGTTATTATGAGTATTTAGAGTCTACTCCATGACGTTCATATGAAGTGAAAATGTAGATATTTAAAGTAAAAAAGCTGGACACCTAAAATATTAGTAACATGCATAGGTATATCACGGTGCTAGGACTTTATCAATATTAAAATATCATTTACATTTGTACTATAAAATAGTTTTTTTTTTAGAAAAGCTTTTTTGTGTTCACACCGTACCTACCTATATTGAAAGTCGGACGTAACAAATAGTAGATATATTGAAATATTCTCAATAATTGTTTCTTTTATTAATAATATAATATATATCTTACCGTAGGTAAGTTTAATAATATTATGTTACGTTAAATACCAGAAATTGATTTTGTTTACAAATGAGCATTTCGTGCTGCATCGATATCGCCTATTATACCTAATAGGTACATTTAAGTAATACCTTAAATGCTTAATTACTTAATATTCGACTACCAGGCATGTTTTTTTAAAATTTAAATCGTGTTTGCTGCTGCATCGATAATTTTATTTTGCAATAAAACTCCTGAGTCCTAACTCCTTACAACATCTTTTTTATTTATTTTTTAGCGTCACGGTGTATCCCGCACACAGCAGGATACACCGTGAGAAGGAACCTAGTGTTAAGACACCTCGTACTGCATCTTCTGCCGAATTCTGGAGGCATTGCGTGTAGAGTGGCGGAACTCAACGCGGCGCTTTGCCTCGAAACAGCGAAAAAATAAAACTTCTAAAAATTTCCTCGGGTGGAAATCGAACCCACAACCCGTCGCGCACGCATCAGTGCCACAATTGGCCTCAACAATTTCATAGATCTAAAAAAATTAACTAATAGTAATTTATCCCGTCCCAGCAACATACCTATTCGCACAGTTTATAATCTTATTTCTTCGAAGCGTTGTTTACGATTACAATATTTTTAAAATAAGCCACCGCATTCAAAGGGCCCCTTGTTCAATAGTTCGTGTAGGTACATACATACATACAAAGCTTCACGTTTTATCTCTAGCGGGATAGTCAAAGTGCCGAGCGCCAAACACTACGGACTCTACATATCTCTTTCGCCTCGTCCACTATCATTAACCTCTTCAAACATAACATAACCCCCTCCAGGGGGTCCTCATGCTTTTTACGTGACCTTCCTCCAGTAACTTTTATACTGTGTTTTTGAAGGTCAACCTAGGTCTCCCCCCTACTTCTCTTACCACTGACTTTTCCGGCATAAATCTTTTTTGCCATTATTTCATCACTCATTCGTTTGACGTGCCCAATCCAGCTGAGCACGTTCTTCTTCATTCTCAAAATGACTTCCTCGCTCGTACCTGCCATTTTGTGTCTCTTCATTGCGGATTCGATTAGCTAAGCTGACTCCGTATATCCTACGAAGAGTTCGTGTTCCCTTCCTTAGCAGTCGGGAATAATATATGATGTGATAGTGACTTACCGTTTTCGTTTTTCGAATGAGCAGTATGCTGTTGGCCATATCGGCCTCGACAGCGTCACCGGGCTTGGGGAGGCCGAGCTAGACGAGCTCTGACCTTGGCAATAGTGACTTATTTGCCTTGATCGTATAAATATTCATCGGCTGCAGTTATATCTAACGTGTTTTTTAGTGAATTTTTTTTCAGCAAAAATAGCTTAGTAAAATTTCAATTGTTCTTCTAATGGTTGATGTTGTTTGAATGGCCTTCAATCTATTTTACAGTTCATTTAAAACATTACGTACAAGTATTAAGTTTACATTTGACAGAAGTTCTAAGTATGAAAAGTAACGACACTGAGATGCGACCCCACCTTAGACTCCTCCCTGCGATATTTAAGTACGTTACAAGGTCATCAAGGGTATTAGAGAGTGATGTTGGTTGTGTTGGTTTATACGTTATTTATGAATAAGCAATGAATTTGTTTTCAATTAAACGGTTCGAATTATGAAATGGCTCAACTAGATTTACATGTTTCTATTATCAAAACCAACCAAACAACTTAAAAAATATATATATTTTCAAAGTAAGATTTTTAGTAAAATGCACCCCAAAATATCGACGGAGTGTTTTACCACTATAATGAGCGGGATAGAACGTGAAGCTGAAAAGACAAACATGAAATAAATATAGAGTATAACACAATAGTAATATAATATGTGAATGAAGTGAAAATAAATTGTATAAAATAATCGAATTCATTTGTTATATCAGTGCGTGCTTGCTTTATATTAACGGGTGGGCTAAATAACAATTGGTTGCGCATAACTCTACGCGGGCATCGGAAATTAATGCTACACAGGAAGTGCGGGGAGTTTTTTTTTTTTTTTATTAACTTGGATGAAAAAAGCCTTGCCTCGACGAGTGACATTGTCATATAGACACGAATTGTAATGGTTAAAAAAAAAAAAAATCAGCTTCACACTGTATCAAATTTTGGCGGCATTGCGTGTTGAGTGGCGGAACTCAATGCCGCGCTTTGCCCCGACACCATAGCGAAGAAATGTAAATAGAAATTTAAATAAATATTTCATTTCATCGAGTGGGGATCGAATCCACAACCACTCGCGTTTGCACCACAACGGCCTCTTAATGTAATACTTCTTAATATAATAAATACTTCTTGTTTTTGTAATTTGTTATTGACGAAAATATTCTCTAATTACCTTATTTATGGCGAATAATTATATTTTTATTTCGATAGGGAACATGTAAGTGTACCTACACGAAAACAACATACATTTTATATAGTACCTACGTAGGAGTAAATCGTATATCTCATAAAAAAAATCGTGGTACTAGAGGCGGGTCCTCTATATTGACGGTTATAATAATACGCGTTGCCATAGCAACGGGTATCACTTTTATATACAAGTGTTATACATACTGTCATATGTATGGTAGTGTGTGTTATACTTATTTTATTAATTTAATTTATGCTTTATGTATATATTATTTTAAAAAATATATTAAGTTTCATTCTCTATATAAACTATAACTGTGTCATATTTCATACACCTCCGTCCATACAATTTTCGTAAAAAAGGGTACAAAGTTTTTGCTCTACGTACCTATATTATATTATATACAGAGATAAGTAAGTAGTTTTTTTTATATAAAAACCATTTTTATTATCATAGCTTAACAACATTTTTATTTCAATATAAAATTTAATGAAATATATATATAAATATAATTTATAAAAATAATATAACTATGCCTATTTATCTCTTAGTAAATCACATTTAAATTAGGTATCATTAGTAATCACGTACTTTTTTTTAATACGATAGTATTTCTTAAGGTACAATACATAGTCATAAAATACATAGTCTTTTATGACAAGTAATAACAAATATAGACTTGTACTGAATATATTTTTTAAGGTCAATTATATTGCATTCTATAAAAAATGCAAAACATGGACGTTTTCTCTACATTCATTCGTAACTTCAGATACAGATTAACAGTCGTATCTAAATAATAACTATGAATAAGCCTAATGCTTAAAAATGCGTCTCTACTTCACTCATTTTAAATTTTAATCAGGTTCACGCTGTATCCCGCACACAGAACGATAGGCAAAGGGAACTTAGTGTTGAGACACTCCGTTCCCCACTTTCTGCTTCTTCTCTTGTTCTCTTTCAGAACTCAATTCAAATCAAATAATAGTCAATAAAATAAAAAAATAATAGTCAGTATATAATAATAGTCACGCGGAGTTGTTTGATGTACAAGGAAATAGGAGCTGCCTATATAATGCCTGGCTCATTTTTCATTTCGCTTGTTTATTATTATGAACTATCATAAAAAGAAAACACTTTTACAAAACACTTAAAATTCATATAGAAGTTGTACAGAAACAAATTTCATAATTTCACAGTGTATTCTATTTTAAACTTCTAAATAAACATTATTACAGTTACTTTGTAATTCAAAATGTAAACAGGACAAAATATGTACGGAATGAGAGAGTTTGCTATTTTACATACATGAGTTACCCGTATGTGCTCGTATAGTTTACAAACTAGTGTGAGTCGGTCCTCTTATCGAGGTTTCCATATCCATTCCTTTTCAATTTTGAGGTCTTTAAAAGCATCTTTTAAAAGTGGACAAACTGAGGTTTTGGGCGAGTATGCATATTGCATTCATTTTGTATAAAATAAACTATAAATATAAGTTTGTTTTTAATGGTTTATTTCTGTTATATACAATTGGTTTTTTTTATTTTTCTTTCGCTTGTTGGTACTGTAAGTTTCCACTTCTTGTGTAATTTTATAATTCAAGGACAATGGAAGAGTACTCTGTTCAGGTTTTGCTTACGCGGCAAATTTCGTACAATAACTATACTATGACTTAAGTCTCATTTTTACTGTGGCCTAAGGAACTGAAGGAATTAATTTTAGATTCTCGAATACAGTAGAAAAGACAGACGGACAACAAAGAGAACCTATACATAAGGGTTCTGTTTTTCTTCTTAAGTAGAACTCTAAAAACCACCAACCAACCATTAGTTTAGTAATCATTAGTTCAATTTCACATACAAATGTATCCCGGACAAAGTTTCAACCAAAAAGCTGCTTACATCTTGGTCCCCTCACGTGACAGTATAATGTCGATAAGAGCAGAGTAATGTGCTGCCTCTGAAGGCCCCTTTAAATGCTGACGGTGATTTTTAATCATATATTTGTAATAGAACATAATATTTTGCTAGATAAGTCAAACTATACATATCCTCGTATTATAAGTAAAATGTGCGTTATTGTATTCTTTCACATGAAATTCTATATCATTACATTGCTTTTATGATAGAAATTATAATTGTAATAATAACTAAAATCATATTTAATTTAGTCGTCTTGTAGGACTATATACACTAACTATATAGGGAATTCTTAATTATGACTCGTATAAATACAGCCTCATGTGGTGTTATCAAATTGTTAGAATATCAGGTCCAAATCTGTCATTGATGAGAGAATCGGTGTTGTTGTAAAGCCCAATAGGACTGAGAGTATTAAGTTGATGTTCAAAAAAAAGCGTTATCCCCGAACCTACGTGCTATGGGCATTGGGCAATTGCCAATAACCAACCTAGGCAAGATTTGGTTAGCGATAGTGTTTGTAAATTAATTGTAATATATTACTATTGTCATTATTATAATGAGAAATCTTTTAGAATTATATCACTTTATTCACTGAATACGTTTGTTTTGTAATATAGTATAAATATATCTAATTTTCAGTTTCTTGTTATATAGAGTCGAGAGTCGAATTATCGTTAGATCGTACAGAAGGTAGGGGTAGGTACTAGGTGCAGTTTCGAAATCAACAGTCAACACTGATTTACGCCTATGATGCGATGGTGGGGAGGGGGTAGTGCAGAATAAGGGAGGGGGAGTGTACGGCCTCCACCTAGATGGCCTAGGTGCTTGCTATTAGTTAGTGCGTAACCGTCCCCGTCCGACCCCCACCTTATATACTCTGCACCCCTTTATAGTGCACCTATTTATTGCCTCGTATATATCATGTTTTGCACGTGAATGTCGAGAATTATATATTAAGATAGTACTATTTATTCGTTGAACTTACATAAACATTTTTGCTAAGACAAGGAAAATAAATATCTAAGTATTATGAATATAATTATTTTTTTTTGGGCACTGCCTATAATATATATAGCATTAAAAAAATTATAATGTAAAACAAAATATATGGGTACTCTTACTTTATTTTCTTGATGCCTTCGATAATCAGCGATTGGGGAAAGTGTCCAGCCGTGGGCGTCCAATGAGTAATATGATGACGATGATGAACTCGATCTCGCCTACTGGAGGGCTCCGTACCATTCTCATAGTTTACTAAAATATAAAAACGTCAACGTGACTTACAAAAGTTGACAACTTAATTTTGAGGGTATATGACTGTTGTTTTTCCTATAATTTTAAAGTTTTCCATTTTTCTGAATTTTCCTTTGCTCGTATTGTTACCTACTGACTTCTTGACAAATTTCATAAGTGTAGATCCACGAGAAGTCCGCCGAATTCTGAAAGCATTGCGTGAAAATTAAAAATTAAAAATTTCACTTCCGAAGGGAATCGAACCGACAACCTGTCGCGTTTACAGTAGCACGATTGTGCTCCTGAGCTCCGATTGGTCTTTTAAATTTCTTAAGAGGATCATTTAAATACAATGCAATAAGTATTTAAATAGTTCAATACATAGGTAGGTACTACATTGATACATCCTATTTTATTAATTATAGATAACTATTCCTACAGCTATTCACTAAAAAATGGTTCACGAGGTCACTAATTTAAGTTACTATCCTGCAAAATATATCGTTTGCATAACAATATTTCTGATAAGGCATATCAGATCAGCGATTTGCTGAAACTTTTTCAATTAGGTACCCTCCTGTGGTTTTATATTCGTAACCTTTTTTTTTTGTTTGTCCGTCGATTTTTCGGTCATATGTGGATCGATTTTAAAAAATCTTTTTTTTAATTACAAAAGCGCAGGAACTTTCCCACTAAAGAACAGAAAGCTAAATAAAATACCGACTCGCAAAAAAAAATTTTTTTTGTGCAGGTAATATACCTAGTTAGCGTCAATAATTTCATTTATTATTTTGCAATTTTCATAATTTCCAAGTAATTAAAATATTATATTGTACAATTTAGTCTACGTCAAGTTTGTGTATACAAGTATAGTTTTGAAGTCGGTTTCTATTATTTATTATTTTTTCCTAAATTGATTGCATAGTTATTGGTGCGTATTTATAAATATATAGGTAATATCTATAATAAATGATCTGACAGGGTAATTTCCCAGTTCCCCGGGTGAATGGAACGGTCGTTGATCCATCACATTTGTGGAGCCCGCCGAGCTGGTCGGGGAGGAACCACCGCGCCGCTGACACGATTACGTGTGTAGAGCGAGAGGCTGCAGACTGAAATCGTCGTTTCATATTTCCGCTTTCCTATTGCGACAAACCTGAATGTTACCTTTGTGCAATTGTAAAACTTATGGATATATGAAATTAGAAGATGTAATTTGATATCATTTATATATGTTTTAAGTGCAAGTTATTACAATCATGCGCGCAATACTTGCAAAGCTTGCTTATATCAGCTTAGTACTTATCAGGCTAGTAGATACACTAAATTTCTTATACGTGATAGAGTAGTTCTGATATATATTCTATATTTTTTTATATCACCTCGCAAAGACTTATTTATGTAAATGATGAATTATTTATGTAAAATATGATATAATGAATGTAAAGATTTATTTAAAAGTTGTAAAAAAAAATCTTATCTTATGCCTATAAAAAATATATAGATAACTATAAACAAACAGACTACAAAGTATTTAATTAAAGACCGCATGAAGCCTCTTGAAAAAAATGAATCGCCTGCACTCTAAGCTAAACAACTAGGGTGTAAGGTTACATTAAAAATACAACGGCAGCATTTGAGGCATTAAGCGCTAGGTAAGCATCGGATCTCCATTTCCTAGTAACGTCGTTGCTTATGGTTTCTAGCTGTCGCCACGCCCATCCCCACCACTACCGACGATCCTAGTGACCTAATTTTATGCCATAACAAAAGAACTTGCTCTTGGAGTTTAGAGAATCTAAACCTGGACGCGGATATTAACAATACCAAAATTTATATTAAAAAAACTCAAAAACAACATAATTTTTATTCTGTAAAATTTTGATAAGTATTATCCAATTTTTATCAAAAACCTTGACGTACCAGTTGAAGGTTTCTTATGTTTTATATATTATATCAATAACTTATTTAAAAGCTTTTATTTAGTTTCAATTTGTCCCGGTGGTTGTCAGTATTTTTGTAATCAAATCTTATCAAGTTAAATTATATCTACTTTCTGGTTGCCGATTGAGGTAAAATTAAAAAAACATGGCGCTGGTCTGATGATGAATTGAAAGGTGGCCATAGGAGCTCAGTAATTAGGCGACACAACCGCGTCGAGTTTGATTCGTTTATGGTAGACCATTACCGACCCGCTTACAAATACGTGACTCTATCACCCAAATTTAGCGCACTGTTTGTTTGTTTATTTGTCTGTTTGTACACGCTAATCTCCTTTTTTGGAAGTCTAGATAACATCTAGGCTATGGATTAATTTGAAAATCTGGCCTTTCTAAGCTATAAGAGATATAAATATACTGTCTTGGTGAAAATTAACAAACAATTTACATACCCACGTATCAAAAAGGAAAGTCTGGAGTACTGACGTGGAAGCCTAGCAGGTCATCTAATCTCTTAGAGATATAAATAGTCTTAGTAAAAGTTGATCAACATATTTTTCTGTCTTTTTCTGTCCCGAATATCCTGAAATCACAAATACCGGGATACCAGACCAAATTTAAGTTAAAATACTAGTTTTAACTTTGCAATCATCGGAACTTTTGGTACTTTCGCTTTTTAAGAAATTAAGACATTAATAGAAACAAAAATAAAGCTCTTTGCAATTTCATTTAAGTCACCTGATAAGTGACCTACTTATTAAATAATGCTTTGTTTTCTCTGTATGTTGAATTGTTTTGCTTAGTTCTCTGCACTGTGCTAATCCTTTGCTAATTAATCAAACTGTTGTAATATCTTATTACTTAAAGGGTCTAGCTACATTAGCATTAGGAAGCTGTACTGCCTTCTAAGGATTTGTTTTTACTATGATTGTATTGCTTTTTTGTTAATAGGTACCAATAAGTTAACAATCTGATGCTATAAGTTACAAAAGAATTAAGTATTCCTCTACTTATATCTCAAAACAACAGAAACCATCATGAGGACGTGCATCATTTTGGTAGACCTGACAATTTTCGGAGTGGTGAATTGACACCTACCAAAACTTGGGAGCAGGATATAAAAACTGCCGTGAAAACAATAAACTTACTTTTTTTACAATATATTATTTCTCAAATATTTTGAAAAAAATATATAATTACAAGCCTATAAATATACAGTTTTGATCTAAATTTCAAAAATATTCATTAGAGACCGTGAAAATAAAAATTAACTTTAAGGATTGTTAACCCCTTAAATCACCATCGTAAGGGTTAAAGACAAAAAAGCAGTGTGTCGCTATTTCGGACAAAAAGCGATACAAACAGTAAAAAAAATCATTAGAAGCCAGTGCAGCTTTCCCATGCTTATGCGGCTAGACCCTTTGTGAGAATACAATGAGTTAGATGACAAAAAACTGTTAAATTGGTTCGGAAACTTGGTGAATTGAAATCCACCTAACTCACATGCTCGAGTTATGAGCATACACAGAAGTAAAAGAAATTGTGGAAGTAGCTAGAAAAATCAGAAACAACTTTTCAAAACATTTTTTGTTTACTAAAACCGCATTTTATGTCTTTTTTTACTGTTATAAATGATACTATTATAGAAAATAAAATAAAAATGGATTAATTATATTTTACAAATATGATAATGGGGGGAGTCGATGATGCTAACTCGGGATTTGCTCGAGCGTCATAGAGACCTATTGGGTTGCGAAGCTTAGATGATAACAAGAAAAAAATGTCATATAATACATATCTTTTGACCGGTGGGGTGAGCTTTGATTTTCAAAAATGTAAAAGAAGCTGTTGCTTGATGGACATACTTGAGCGCGTCAGATATTGATATCATAAATTTCCTACGTATTCTTAAAAAATTTAATATGTTAATCTGACTGTTTCCATGATGGAAGTGGTCGCATGTAAGAGTTAAAAATGAAAAGAAAATAAGTCATCGATCGTGTCAGATTTTCTAAGGGGGTGTTAAGAGAGCCTGAAAAAAATATCTTATATAATAACCTGACGATTTGGATGTGACACAAGCTCGCAGCAATGTTACAATGTGAAAAAACAATTTCGTCACTTTGAAATAATCAAGCGCGTCAGATTAAGATATATATGGTTCATCTTCATGCTCTAGACGTGCTATCTCATAATCCAACCATTATCTGAAGGGACTTGCTTAATACAAAAATATTAATTTTCATATATTTTTTTAAATCATTGATCGTAATCAATTAAAAAAACTCAAGAAATATCATGTAAATAAAAGAAAGTATGTTTGAAATAGAATACTTGTATTTATAAGAAAAAACCTATAAAAATTTTTGGTTATTGACAAATCATAATCCACATATGGCTAAGTGGCCTATATAATACAATCTTTAGCTGTCAGCTGTCGCGGACTTTTTTTTTGAATTTTTAAAGCATGACAATTCCGTTACACATGACCTTTACGTAGAGTATGGATTGATGAAGTAAGTATGAGTCCCGGTGAGAGCCACGAGCATGGCTCCGTGAGACGACGGGCGGACCGGGCCACGTGCACCGGTGCACCGGCGTTGCCTGGCGACGCGCGGGCGTCGGGGCGCCGCGTTCACACGCCCGCGCCTCGCCCGCCGCCGCCGCCAACGCCGCCGCCGCCGCCGCTGCCGCCGACCGCGACCAGTCGCCTCCGGGAGCGCTCGCTTGTGCGTCGTATTCGGCGCTTACTTTGCGCGCACATTGTGTCAGCCGCACCCGCCGGTGTGTGCATTCCGCTAGCCATAGTAGATTCTGCCCACTGCCCGACTGTCAATAGAGAATGGACGGAGACGTGTCCCAAGATGGCTCCGGAGATGCCTCTCCCACCTACGAAGACAGGTATGTAAAGCTCCCCTCGTCTCTTGCCCGACATCTTGCGTTTGCCATAAGGAAATATGTGTTATGACTTAAATTATTAACTACTCTTATTATAGCTAATTGGAATTCTTATAAGCAGGGAAGCGGACCGTTTTGTTTTTTAATTGTTTTATTTATACAAGACAATTAATTAGATGATATTATGAACTTCAAAAAAAACATTTTGTATCTCTTATGTTGTTCTGTTTATAATAGCATGAATAATTATCAGGTCTAAATGTTTAACAACTTAATTATGGCATTAGTTCTCGGTCAGATCTTAAAATATGGGTTCAGCTGTGTGTTATACAGTATGTATCAAGGAAACAAGTGCAAACTGCACACGAGCGTGAACTATTCTTATAGTTAAACATGCACAATTGCACACTTCGCCTGCAAATCCTGTTGTTATATGCTCTTGTTCCTTGAAACGTACGGAATGTTACATATTTTTATATCAATAACACTATCTGCTGCACATACCGCTGCTCAGCATTTATACTAAACTTAAATAATAATAATATTAAAATAGTATTTATTCTAAATGGCAAAATCTCATTTATAATACACACACACACACACAACATTGAGCCGATGAAAAGAAATCCGCAAATCTAAACCTGTTATTGTGTTTATTGTACTCGCTCAATCATTCATAAAAATTCCTGTATTAACTATACACATTTAATAAAAGAATTAATACTTAATTATCATAAAGTACCTACATACTTGTGTATATCTAAAAATATATTTAAAGTAATTTTTGTTATCTTTTCATTTGTCTGCTTATTACCTACTCTTTGATACAAAAACAACATAATACGTATGTAAATCAATATATGTACGTCTGTAAAGTTGTAACTTGAAAGGCAACTTTTGTGATGTAATAATCCGATACTTCTAAAAAGACTAGAGGCCGTCGTGGCGCAACGGCAGAGAGCGTGACTGTAAGGCGTCGGTTGTGGGTTCGATCCCCACTCGAGGAAATTAAACATTTATTTACAACATATTTTTATTTATTCGCTCTAGTGTCGAGGCAAAGCGCGGCGTTGAGTTCTGCCACTCAACACGCAATGCCTCCAGAATTCGGCAGAAAGTGGGAAACGGAGTGTCTTAACACTAGGTTCCCTCTGCCTACCCTGCTGTGTGCGGGATACAGCTTGAAGTTGATTTTTTTTTTAAAAAAAGACGCTACATTTTTAAAATGGTCTTTTTATAGTTTTTGTGTTGCTAATAATTTGAACTAAAAAGTAATCGCCAATGCAATATGAGGTAATTTTATGTGAGTGTTATCTATCATATTTGAAACTAGATATGTTAAATCTTATCTTTAAGCATTTTTATAACATTTCTAGGTTAACGTTGGTTTGCACCCTTTTAGTAATCTTTATTACGCACAACAGTGTAGGAGGACTAGTGGAGCTAGTGTCAAGTTACACTCCCTTTACCATTTTTTGTCAGAACCTTAGACATTGCGAGTTGGGTGGTGAAAATTTAATTTAATTTAAAATTTCATATTGTTAGATTAACAGGAAATACAGTATTAGTATTGATTACGCGGCAAATATAACAACGGAATATAAACGGCCGTTCGATTCAAAGTTTTATTTTTTTCACTGCTGCAAGTGGCTATTGAAGACAAAAAAAATTGAGAACCTCTTCCTTTTTTTTTTTTGAAAGTCGGTTAAAAAAATAAAATTTGTAATTAACTTTGGACGCCTCCAATAAGAGCCAAATACAATTATCACTCAATACAGGTGAATGAATACAATAATATCGACATGTTATTATTTTAGTTTTAACGATTTTCTTAAAAAAGAAAGTTATGAGGACCGCAGTGGGAGTTTTAAAAAATATGAAAAAATATGTAAAACAAAAATATATCGATATCTAAGATTGTAGTCTTTCGACGTTAGAAAAACAATATTACCTTTTAAACTAACAATCTTCAATCTGCCACTTATTCAATTGTAGAATAGTAAATGTGAGATAAAAATTTATTTTTTTCTTAATTAGCAATATTCTATTGCTAGACAGAAATATAATAACAATTTTTAATAAGTTTTTTTCTCATAGTCTTAACAACATTCAATAGCTTAATAGCTATTAAATTATAAATACTATACCGTATCCAAACATAAACCTTAAGGACCCTTTGGTCCTACTTTGGACTTTGTCCAGTCTTCATTTTTGGGCTTTCAATACAACTTAATTAAAAAATATTTATTACATCGTGTGCGAAGTTTCACAATTACAGTTCTCTAATCAAAGATACTTAATCTTTGAGGAACTCTACAGTGTGTATCTCTACTTCTCTTTGTGCTCGTATTGCCTACGTTAAATATCTCAGTTATCTGGCGTTTTGCAGTTCAACCTAAAAGGACGTGCAAGATAAAACAATTTCACGAAATAGGAAAACTTAAGAAAGAAGTGATAATTGGATGAGTTATTGATGATATTTTTATATATTACGACGATTGTACGAGGATGTATTTTAGTGAAGCAGTTTTCTCGGTTCTTCTTATAAAATATTTTATGAGCACACCTTATTTTTTTTCTGTTTTAATTAGTATATTTTAATGAAATTATAACCTATAGAATTATATAACATGTAAAATTTAAAAAATCGGAATTAAATAAGTTTCACGCTGTATCCCAGCACACAGCAGGGTAAGCAGAGGGAACCTAGTATTAAGATACTCCGTTCCCCATTTTCCGTCGAATTCTGGAGGCATTGCGTGTGGAGTGGCGAAACTCAACGCCGCTCTTTGTCTCTACACCAGAGCGAACAATATAAATGTAAATAAATATTTTATTTCCTCGAGTGTGGATCATACCCACAACCGTCGTGTTACAGTCACCCTTGTGCCGCTGCGCCACGACGGCGTCTCTATAATTTTATATACTTACTAGTGGACCCGTACGCGGCTACGCCCGCTTGAACTATACGAATATTTATTAAATATATTTATGAAAAGTTTATCAGTTTTCAATAGAGAGATGCGTTAAGCAAACTCATTTTGGGTGACATTTTCTAACAACAAACTTTGCAAATCGTTGCTTAGCAACGGCGGTTGTTATAAACTTGGCGGAATAAATTGCATGTAATTGAATATAATATGTGTATTTTATCACAATTAAATTAGCGGTTTGGCCCTGATTGCGTAAAAGACAGACAGACAGACGGAGTTACTTTCGAATTTATAATATAGGTATGGATATAACCATTTACTAAATTTTGTATACTTCATATAACCATTTTTGTTTCCAAAATTATTTCACCAGCAGAACTCTACCAACCAATGTTATTATTCTTTTAACTTGCTACCTTGCTTGTCAATCCGGATAAAGTATGGAGATTTTTTTTTTCTTTTTATTTTTATGCAGGTTTCTTTACCAGATCATTCGGGGTAGAAAATAATTTCAAATATATATTTTAGTCATTTTAAAATACTTTGTGATAAATAATAATTAGTTTACTTTTAGGGTTCAGTGCCCCAAACGAAAAAGCCGAACCCTTAAAGGATCACTTTATTAGTCAAGGCCATATCAAATACTCAAGTCTACGATCCCTCGAAGCACAAAATGAGTGCATACTTAAGTTTGTCAACTTTTATAAGAAAGTTGACGTTCCTGAAATTGGTGACCCTCAATGGGAGAGTCCGACTCGCACTTGACCTGTTTTTATTGATGTTGCTTGTTTTGCCCTCGATTGATATTAGAACATAGTTTTTTTTAGTAAATATGTTAATCTTGAGTTCGTTAAAAAAATTAAATGTTATTCTTTCTTGAAGTCTTTAGTATTTCGATTTATCGATGGTTAGAGAAGCGTGTAGGGCGTGGATGTTTTGCGGGAATCGCGCAGCTGTGCGCGCGTCACTCGCCCCGGAGAACTGTTGCGCCCGCAGAGGTCGTTGGCACCAGCTTATCTAGTGCATATATTCAGATTAAACTTATTGTTATTATTTAGTTTTTTTTTACCTAAAAATATTTTTCTCTGTTTTGGCTCGGAATATTCATTACCTGCTTTTGTTCATCAGTCTATTTGTATAAAAAAAGTAATTTATAGAATACGTAATTGAACCGCCTGGCCATCCTGATGCAGTGGAACAATGTGTGATAGTTTAAATCTCAAATTCAGAGTGTTTTGACACTAGGTTCTTGCCGTCTGCTCTGTTATACGAGCAGACGGCAAGAACCGTAGAAAGAATCGTACGCAGAATAAAGTATTTAGCTGAAAAATTTAGCCCATTTTATTTATCTTGAGATTGCGTGGAGGTATCAAGCTGATATCTATAACTTCAACTTTTGATTAGGTACTAATTAACATTCCAGTCTGTGGACCTTTAAAGCACAGCTTCACGCTTCTAAGCCAAAGAAATCACAATATACGAGTATTTATATAACCTTTTTAATGAAATTCACCACGTTATCAGAATCCAAAGGGATACTTCTCCCGTGGACCTAGTACCGTTATATAATTGGACAAGAAGTGATAACCTACAATACAAATAAAAGAAAAAACTCGTTAAATTGAGATTTATATTTCAGATTAAAAAAATATTACTAACTTATAATTGTAGTTTGTTTCATACAAAACCCTATGCATATTCTATCAAATTTAAATTTGTCAACTTTTATAAAGTTCCGTCCCGTTGACTTACAATCTTGAAATTGATACGTAACCTTCGGTAGGCGAGTCCGGCTCGCACTTGACTGAAATTAGAATTATGCAAATTTATTCAGGATGACAAGACTTCATATTCAAATAAATAAATTCATACTAAAATTTGAACTGCACTACTTTCATGTAGACTATTTTCAAAAAGAGTAAATATAATATAATCTATATTTCGGCTCATTAAAATGTCAGGTGTTAAAAACGGAGATAAAATCGGTTAGTACAATAATCGGGTAATGCGTAAAGTTGGAATACGAGGTGGTTGGTTGACTTACAAATACACAAAAAGACAGGCAAGTCTATAAAAAGGAGAAGGTGAGGTGGCGAGTGCAGTCGCACGTGACTCGGGCACGCGCGCTCGCCCCTTGCTACGATATTGCACACTTCGCTATATGCACTTTCTCTGCGAAGCGCCTTGCATCTCTCCAGCCCCTCCGATCCCTTATTATGTGAATTTTAATTATAACCATAACATAAAGCCGTCTCGCCCTTAAGCGTCCGATGGACACGCGGCCGAGTTGGAACGTTTAATGTGACCGATTTACTTATTTATTGCTCTACCTATTTATATTTAATAATGTATAATTACATAAGTTCACTATAATAAAAGCTACCAAAAACTACCAAAGGTAATGTCGATTACGGTCTAATAAACAGTTTGCTCGCATAAGTCAAACTCATCGTCAAATCACAACAACTTGGCTGACTTGGCTGGCTAAAAATATAGGTGTATAATATGGGCGCAATGGATTATTATTCTCTCAGTCATTTATAGGCAATGATATGCTCGATGAGACAACAGTATAACGCAACAGCAGATCTGCTGCGTTAAAATGACGAAAAAAGAACATTTAGTACGTAATGGTGTTGTTTAGCTAGCAGTCACAACACAAGAGTAGTGTCACTCCAGACTATACAATACCGTCTGATAGGCGGACATTGGAGTCGTCCGGGTCATGTCGTGAACGATGTCATTTATTGTAACTGCGCCGCTTCTCGTGTCGCAATATTATTACACCTCTGAACGTCACATAGGCGCCAGTGACATCGCTGTTCGTGTTATATGACAAACTTACGTCCACCAAGGATAATATAACAAGCAATCTAATTGGTTTATTTTTCAAATTAAAAACTAATATGTGTACACCAAAGGTGTATTTATTGAATTAAGCATTTTCTATATTTAGTATCTGGTACCTCGTGAATCTGGTATTCCTGTTCTGTTTTTGCGGAGAATTTGTAGGACACAGAACTTTGTTCCCAATCTCTCTGAATTAATTGAAGTAAGTGTCCGTGGTCTAGACGAACGTTTCCTCCGCCGGTTCGTTGACACCAAGTGTCCCCTCTCCGCAACCCGACCCGTGCAGCGGCTACACTGCGCGCGTCCTCACGGTCTAATACTAAACCGGAAGCTGCGCGTGCTCGTCAAGTCGTCACGATTATTTATTACTAATTATTATGTATCAACTTAAGTAAAATTATCTATAAAAATAAGTAAGCTTATAAATTTATCTATCTATCTATATATGAATATATTAAAGGACATAAATCTAGGATTTTTTCAAATATCTTTTGGTTTATATACAGGCGTATGGAAGGTACTATATATACTTTATTGCACTTAAAAAATTACATATAAGTAAAACAAAATTGAAAAATTACTGAATGTACTGAAAGAAAGTAGTTGAATAAAATTATTTTTTTTTGTATAACTAAATCATGCCTGGGCTGGGCTCATAGCACTTAATTGATTTTAAAGACTAGAACGTGATGTAAAACCATAATAGACCAGATTTAGGTGTTAAACCATTGAAAATTTTAAAACCAGAACTTCTGATGCAGACCCACAACAAACAGTCCAGCTAAAATTCATCTATCTTAGAAAATAACAAAATACGGTCGTATAAGATTTATTATTATTTAGTGCGATAGGATTTTCGATTGACATAAAAGTTAAAATAATCTTTATAATGTTATGAAGAACAGCATTGAACCATTTAAAATTATATAAAAAACTAGCGGCCCGCTTGCGGTTTCACCCGCGTGAACTATGTTATTATTAATTTCTGTCTCCATGGCTACGTCCTAGTGACGTCTATGCAAAATTTGGGACTCCTAGCATTTGTAGTAACGAAGTTTCATACAAACTTTCGACCCCAAAAACAACCCCTTAGAAGTCGAATATTGCAAATTCCCGTCTTAGCGAGCACCTACGTCCTATAAGTAACTCCTATGCAAAATTTGAGATTCCTTGCACATGTAGTTTCTCGAGATTTCGTGATGAGTGAGCGACCTTTCGATTTTATATACATAGATAAAACAAATATAAGTTGGTTGAGTTGAGTAGACAATTTTTGTTGATAAATAATTGAAAATTTTAAATGTCATAAATACCTACATAGGTTTTGAACTTCACACACTTCAAATCCTTTACAAAACTTCAAATTCATTGTTTCAAGTGTATTCACATAAACAAACAGTGACTTAAAAAAACTATTAAATTTTATCTTAATTATTTTAAGCCACATAATTTAATAAATATATTTAAATCAAATCAGCTTCACGCTGTTTCTGTAATCTAGTGTTAAGACACTCCGTTCCCCACTTTCTGCTAAATTCCGGAGGCATTGCGTGTTGAGGGGCACAACTGTCGCGTTACTATCACACCCTTGTGCGGCTGCGCCACAACGGCCTCTATTACGTACCAACTATGGATTGGTACAATGAAATCTCTTGTATTTTGAAAGAAAAAGATTTGGCCGTCCACGTAATGTTCGTAAAAGGCGTTCAAAGCAGTAATTCTAAGAAGTCAAAGAGAAGAGATTCATCTTCAGATAACATCTAAAACCATGTCGCGTATTTTAAAAGATGACTTGAAGCCTATAAAAGAGGCACTGGTTCTGAAATGATGATTTAAAAAATAATAGAGTGGTAAAATTAAAGCAACTACTTAAGCGGTACGTAAAAGGAGATTACGGATAAGAACATTTTTAGAATTATATTTTGGCCCCACACAATTTGACAAAATGATCGTTTTATGCTGGTAGCTCTAAAGAAGCTTCCCAATTAGTCAACAGAGAACAACGGTATTACACAGCTTCAGTGATGGGTGGGAGATGGTGTTAGCTATCTTTGTGAAAAAGGTATCACAAACCATTCTTGGGAACGTAGTTAAGTCCCTTAACAACATCATGTTCAACTAAGAATGGTCCTTTCAGCAAGACTAGGCGACAGATCATTAAACTCGATCCACCCGATTTGGGTTAGAAACAAACGTTCCGGACTTCGTCAGAGCTGAAAACTGCCGGTCATCTAGTGCTGGTCTTAATCCACAGTATGATTTATGGTCAGTTTTAAAGAGCAGTAAAGCTTTCTCTAAACCACGATAATTTGCAGTCTCTGAAACAATCCATACGATTGGCAGTGAAGAATTCTTCCATAGAGTGGTGCTGCTATTGATGACTGGCCTCAGCATTTAAAAATGAAGACGACTTCGGTTTGGCAGGCTTTATATATTTTAATACTTTTATATTAATGTATTAAAATACTACGTAACATATATTTTTTTTATAATAATATAACATAACAATATAATATGCATATAATGCAGAACAAATACCCTCTACAGCCTAATATACACTCTGCCTTTCCATCTACTTATAAGAAATGCGCGAATAAAATATAAATGCTGCATATATAAAGTATATATAAAAGTAATATATATAAAAGTGTTTTATTGCTAAATAATATTATAGACCGAGATCCCAGGGCCCCCAGACAGGCAAAGACAAGCAAATTTATTTAATTTTTTAAAAATATTTTAAAGAATGATGTAAAAAATGTATATTTACTATTGCCAGACCCTTTACGTGAGCCTTTACTCCTGCCAGACGTCCTAAAGGTTGTTCGAAATTGTGACAAATGCCGTTAAACTAGCTAGCTTTAATTTTAAATATATTACTTAAGGACTAATTCATGACCCCTCATAACCACCCAGACCAGTCCGATGACTTAATCATCTTACCAGACAGAGATATACCGTAATTTTGCGCTACCTCTGAAAGGTCCCCACTTTCAAGTTAGTGAGTAGGCACACTGTCTTAACTACATAATTTCAGCTTTGCTAAAATGACGTATGTCTGGCAGATCTGGGATCTTACTCTTTTCTTGTAAAGTAAAGTGTGTTTTAAAAAGGTAAAAAATAGAGACATAGAGCAACCCTGATAGTATAATATCGTACATTACTTTCAATTAGATGACTGAGTGACGTGATGATGTTTGAGGCGGGGTAGGTGGTGCGTCGCGGCGCGCGTGCGGGCGGGTGGGGCGGCGCGCTATTGGCCGCCGGGGCGTCGGTGCAGCGCTTTGACGCATGCACCCTGGTGCACCCCGCCCATCGCCAACGACATCCGCGCCCTTTCACACCAGCACTGATCGTCATCATTCATCAGTATACTTGAACGTTTTTGTTACTTCTTAAGGAATTCTCCCGCCACATGATAATTATATTGCTCGCTTAGTTTTACCTAATATAATCGTTACATTTTTTTATCAATCATTTGTTAAATTTAAATGGCGTCGTAAATCGTTGCTCTAATTCAAGTTTAACAGTTGGTTGGATGTTAATAATATTTCTAACCCTTCATAAGGGATTATCAAACAAATAAAAACATCCTTCTTAAAACCAGATCGACAATTATTTCATAATACTTACTTACAGGGGTCCTCATTGTCAACGAATATCATCTAACGTTTGTAGCTTTGACAAGGACTCTTTGCAAGCGCCAGCTCTGCAAACTAAAATTATGACCAAGCCGTGTGTTGTAACAGCGATTTTATCGTTCCAAAAGGTTTTCTTCTTTTTATCAATCAATATTATATTTTCTTAAATATGAAAAAAAATTTTTAAAATAAACTTTTTTTTTAAATTATTACGACTACTTACAAAAATATACTTTTAGCATAAAATATATATGATGTGTTCGTTTCTCTAAATTGACTAGTAGTGATTTATAAAATTCTGTTTATATGACGTCTAAACAATAATATGTCATGAACACACATTAATTTAGGTTGAACTTCTTCTCTCTTAAATATCGATACAGGAGAGACTGCCTGTCGTGACACACGCAAAATATTTTGTTATCTCAATTAGATTGTTGTAATAGTAATTAATCGATAATAATATATTTGATTTTTCGGGATTTTTACATAGTTTAAATAAAACTCTAAAACTGGATTAATAACGCTTTTGTTTAGTTTTACACATTTTTATTATTATTTAACCCGTGGCCACGGACTACTGACAAACAAAGTTTGAACAGAATTGTTTGGAAGGATGAAATTGTTTCCTATGTTTCGCCAATACAATTTTGACGTCAACTTCAACTCGAGTTACTTTTTAATCATAGTGAATTGGATATGTCCAATTTATTATGGTCATCAGCCTCACGCTGTATCCCGCTCACAGCAGCGTAGACAGGGGGAGCCTACTGTTAAGACACTCCGTCCTCCTCACTTTCCGCCGAATTCTGGAGATATTGCGTGTTGAGTGGCGAAACTCAACGCCCCGGCTTGCCTCGACTCCAGAATGAAGAAATGAAAAAAGAAAATTTAGACAAATATTTCAATTCCTCCAGTGGGGATCCCACCACCAGTCGATTAGAACCCACAACCAGTCGATTTTACAGTCTCACTTTGTGCCCCTGCCCCACACGACCGGCCTTTTTTATGGTATTTAATTTAAATATTCACCATATTAGAAAATGCTATATATATATATATATATATATCCATACCTATATTATAAATTCGAAAGTAACTCTGTCTGTCTGTCTGTCTTTTACGCAATCAGGGCCAAACCGCTAATTCTATTGTGATAAAATACACATATAGAGATACTTGAGGGTCTCAGGATGAACATAGGATACTTTTTTTTCTCATATTTGTAATATTTTCGATATATATCAATATATTAAAATACTTATTAATTTGACATGCAATTTATTCCGCCATGTTTATAACAACCGCCGTTGCAACGATTGCAAGTTTGTTGTTATAAAACGTCACCCAAAATGAGCTTGCTTAACGCATCGCTTTATTGAAAACTGAAAATAATTTCATAAATATATTTAATAAATATTCGTATAGTTCAAGCGGGCGTAGCCGCGTTCGGGTCCACTAGTATATATATATATAGCAACTTAACTTATAACTTCATCAAATAACTGTGGATAGTTCCTATCTAACTTAACCGTGAGACAGAATTTAGTATTTTTTCGTGACCAATATACTGGTAAATCAATTAGTTCTTGGCGAAAAAAGAATCTTCTTTTCCTTTCTTCGTATAGTTTCTCTCCAACTAGTGGAGGTTGGCAGTTAAGTTCGCATATTTAGTCTTGTCCTTGGCAAGATAAAGTCTTCTATATTTATCTTAGTCTTCTTATTTTTTTTATTTTTTTCTTTTTATATATTCAATATTTTGGGGGCATAACCGTCGGTAGGTGATTTTGAAATGGATTATACTTACAAATCCAATTTAACAAGTTGAACCTTTTCGTATCCTCACCAAAATAGTCGTCAAAGTTTATTTTTAAGAATGGTTGGAAATTCCAGACAATAAATTTGGCTTTGGCTGCACATTGTTTTAAACAATAAAACTACCAAGTGTTTCAAAATATACATACTTCCGTTGCAGGGTATGCGAATATTGAGTGGAAGTAGGTATATACTTACTTCCGTTACAGGGCCCACTCAATATTCGCTTCGCTTCGAGTTGCGATCCACCAGTGGGCCACGACTCTTAGTTTTTGGAACCTTGGCTTGGACTGAATTGAGTTCAATGAATGAATGAATGCAGTGACAATTTATTTATTCTTTAATATTATTAAGCTTATCACATTTCACTACATAAAAGAAGAAAAAAATGTACGATTTGTTAAGTATACATAATATAAATATTTATTAACAAGAATGTGTGACATTGCTTGCATTTATATTAAATATAAAATGCATTACGTGAGATGGAATATGTTTCGGTGGTTATGTAATATTTATATTTATTTAGTACATATGAGTGCGTCGACGGCTCGCCGGCGGGCGGCGCGCGCGGTGCGGTCATGAATGGCGCGTGACGCGGCGCCGGCCTATGCAAGCACGCGCGCTCGCGCCGCAGCCCGCACTCGCGCCGCTGCTCTCGCTCACTGCGCACCACCGCCTGCACTATTATTATCAAACTACATTTATGTTTGTTATTGTTTGTTCTATTATATATTTTAATCGTCGGAGCGTAGTACCGCGTGCTGTCTGCGGTGGTGGTGAGGTGGCGTGGGAGCGATGGCGCAGGCTGCAGGCAGCAGCGGGCTTGCGGGCTCCTCGTAGGGCGTTTTCTCCTTGGAAGTGCAGCTTGCCCCGGCCGGTGGCACGGGCTCTGTAAGGTGAAGCAAAGCGGGACACGAGGCGGGCGACGCCTGTACCGGACGAAGTAGGCGGTATCCGGCGACCGCCCTCCGGGGCCCCGGACGGGCGCCGTGGAAGGCATTGGTGCGGGGCGCCGCCGCACGGACCCACTAACGAATATACTTCACGAACTCTATCATTTTAGTGGTTGACCATTAGTATTTTTGATAATGTCGATGAAACTATCTACTACAAATGCAAGCCTTTTTCTGCTTTAGTAATTTTGAATAAAATGATCATATTTACATGTGAAAAGACAAAATCGTTTACCGATTCTAGGTAGGCGATTCTACGATTCTGGGTTGAATAATATATAAAGTTATCTATCATGTAAGAGAATAACAGGAAATAATATTTATTGCATAGTAAATACACTATTTCATCTATCTATACATTTTTTTATGAATACATTATAATTTAATATTTGAAAATAAATCGTAAATATTTGCAGTAAATTTAGTGAGACAATCGCGTCCCACTTTCAAAAGTCTAGCGCAAATATTTACAGGTTTATTTATATTATAATAGGCAATTATTGTCATTACGCGGGAATTGGCATATACAACATTATTTGGATATTTTAAGATCGTTGGATGCTTGGTTTTTTTTATAATATGATGAAAGTAGATCGATACGAGCACCTCACTAGGCTCGCTGGCGGTGGAGTGCGGCGGGGTGCAGCGGGGAGTCGGGCCGCCACGCCCAGCGCGCGCACTCTCCAACAAAACACAAAATGGATGCACGGAGCGCCGCGCCGAGCCGGCGTCGCCCGTACGCCTGTACGCCCGTTCGCCCGTAGCTCGCGCGGCCGCGGCTCAGTCAGTCACGCACGTCACATCACTCAGTCGAGTAGCGATCTCGATAGCTGCGAACCGTACGCACGCACGGCGCACACGTGCCCGTCCCCGGTCCAGTCCGCGCCGAGTCGACCGACTGTTATGTAATACGAAAATAAACACCGCGCCTGCACCTCACTGTCGAGCACCGAGCACGTGTGCGCATCCGACCACCGACCATTACATCGCCGCATCACTCCTCATCCTTGTCCTCCGATCCTGTACCGGCCGCGTCGACACCGGATTGCGCTTGCCTTGCCTCTGATTATTTCTAAAGGTGATTGTGTCGTGGTGGATTGTTCTCTTCAAGAAATATTAAACAGTGCGAAATGTCGAACTCGGTGGAACAACAGTTTGGCGAACTGAGCCTATCCCAAGAAGATCATGACCAAATCTTCGAACAAGAGGATAACCAGGATCAAAGGTTAGTTTCGTGAACATTGCTCCCATCTCGTATGAGTTAAACAACGTTCCCTTCATCTAAAACTATTTATAATTGTCGAAAGTAAAATAGTAGTTGTATATATCTATACAATATACAAATTTATAAAATATTTTTTTACATAGAATTAATTTTATTTCTTAAGTAAAAAGTAATTATAACTTTAATTTATTAATCTTTGTTTAAAGTGTTAGTCTAAATGTATGTTGATTTATGAATAAACATAATACCAATTTCCACAAATAAAGCTTAAGGACGATAAAACTAATGATTTTTAATTTAATACTTTGTATACACATGGAGTATAGTATATATTACGGAGTATAGTATACATAGTTATATATTACGCGAACGTCATGCATGTAACAAACTGCTAGTCTATTTAGTTTCATTTAAACGTAATAAATTGTAACTTGGTTAATTCACAAATTCTCCACCTATACAAAGTGGCGCCGCTAGAAGAATGACATCATTCTATTAGTCATTCATAGACCATGGATAGACCAATGGCTGTGTAATACAATTATTACGGTGTATAGACTATAGAAGTTAATTCAATTATATTAACCCTAAAACGGAACAATTAACTGGAAATAAATTGGCTTTAGAATTGTTACCATTTTTATACATATATCTTAAACATTAAACAAAATCTTAAAACATATCTAGATGTACATAAAATAACACTAAAATAAAATGAATACAAAATATCTTTGGCGTCGTCAATAAAAAAGTTGATATTATTTTGCAAAATGTTTATATTAGGATTATTTATTAATTTTACAACTTCCTGTCAATAAATAATGTACATTAAACCAATTAAAATAAACTATTTGAAGAAAAACAAATAAACGCATCACCTCTTGTAGACTAAGTCCAATGTTTGGCCTATAAAGTGGTAATTTCTCAGAGGATTGCTATTGCCTCTGGGGTAGCGCCCCCATAACATATCAGCATGCGCTGGTTCAATAGCATGCATGTCTATATTCTCTCATTTACAATATTGGTCACTCAAAAGGTATTTAAATAAATAATAGTGCCGCAGTTGCGTTTATGTCATTGCCGTCGGAACAGTGTCGCAGGTCCTTCGCAGCCTACAATACAAATACATACTACGGATAAAAACCGCGTAACTGGCCACGACTACTAAGTAGTAAGAGTCGTCCAAAATTTCGCTAATATTGGGTCTATTCACTGACTAGCTTTTACTAACCCATCCCAATATACTAATTTCTACTTTTTTATTTAATAATGTTCATTCGGTACATTCTATTAGTAAAATAATAAAATAAAAGAATTGATGAAGTATTCTTTCATAAAAAGTGTAAAAACAACACAACCACTCTTCAAGACGGTGTGCCGAATGGCGAATAATAGGCTGTTGAAAACATATCGATATTTTTTATTCATTATATCGGCGTTGATATATCGGAGATAATCTATTGTTAGCGTACTCGTGTAAATGTGGGTAGATTTAGGTGAAAAAGACAAAAAAAGCAGTGGAATTGTGTCAAACGGACACAGTTGTTTTATACGGAAGCCCTTATTGGAAGGTATCTAGTGTGTACTGTTGTTATTGAGTGATACATGTCATGTGTGTACTTACATGGAACCTCTATCCGAGTACGTTGGATACATATAGACGTTTTCTAACACTATTGATATTTTGATAAATATCGATATATCGATATTTTTTCTCATTCCGCCGACATCCCTATCGAACAGTGACATCTGCGTGCGGTTACCGCGTCAGACGTGTACGCTTCAATATAAGTTCTACGAACTATAAATTTTGGCGCGGTTTCTAAGCTAGCCATTTGTAACAAGTCGCACTTTTTAAATAAGTAGCGGGAAAAATCTTTACATTTTAAACACAAAATCATGCGGTTAATAACTGCAACGGTTTAGGCGTAGTGCGACCTAAGGCGTAATTTGATTTTTAATTAAACAACTAGGCATTTCCTATTTGATAACGAACACATTATCTGAAATGTTTATGACTTACACGTTTATTGCAACATAGTTTCAAATTTAATATTTAACAAAAAGGCAATATGCTTAAGATGGATCCTAATAGACATAGCCAAATTAACAACAATCTTATATTTGTAATATTGTGAAATTTATTGAATTTAACCAAAGGAAGGGTGAATGGGGTAGTAAACATTTTCTATGGTAACATTTAACTATAAAATGTTACAACAGACAAAGATAATAGATATTTGAATAAAGAATAATTTGAATAAAAAATATCCGCAATGATTGTCACTCTTCATTATTTTAAGGAACATTTACATCATGTGTAAATAATTTATGGTAGATCGATATTTGTAAACATTTATTTAATTAGATAACTGAGTCGTTTTAAAATGGTAATATAAATAAATATTAGTATTTAGAAAAAAGATTTAGCAAAGACTCGATATTAGGGATTCATTATTTCACTTGAAAAATAAAGATGATTTCATCTTTATATATTTTCTGTATGTACTTAATATGATTAAAATCATCATTTAACAGGTGAACAATTAGAATAAACATTGATTTTAAGTGTGACCTTCTATTATATAATATTTTACTTTAAAAAATAAGGCAGCATTTCATCGTCTATTCTCATAGTCAAACAGAACCGGAATAAAAAATTTCAAAAGATGGCAATCCCTGCTAGCGGCAGTTATTTTCCAGGCAACCATGTGTTATAGTGTTCAGAAAAAAAATAAGCTTTAATTTGATATATAATTCATTAAAAAACAGGAGTGTAAATTATTAACATTAAGTGACCTGTTTAAACCAGACAACCCTGGACTAGCGGCAGACTAAGAGCTGGCCACCCTTAATTTTCCAATTCCTTATGCGATTTTCTTTCAAATGATGTGCGATTCATATAAAAAACATGAGTACAATTTTCTCCAAAAACGAGTTAGAAAAACTAATCATGTATATTGATTAATATAAGTTTAATTATATGTCATTAATATAAGTTTAATTAAGAAAACAGATCCCTGCAGATTTAAGCGGTGGGATCTCAGGCTTCTTGCAAATGTTGTAATATACAAAATTAATAAGTTAATATACAAAATTCTTGTATATTAATATGAAATGTCATGCGAATTTTAAAAGTATAACAATGATTTATTAATAAGTTGCTACGCACTTATCAGTACATCGCCAACGACTGGGGAGCGTAGTGAAAAATTTCTCACTTTTTTTTTAGTATCAAACTTTTCTTGAGTGGCAATCGAACCCACAACCTGCCCGTAGTATATAGTGTAGCGTAGTGAAAAATTTATCACTTTTTAGTATCAAACTTTTCTCGAGTGGCAATCGAACCCGCAACCTGTCCCGTTTAAGTAGCTTGCTTGTGCCCCTGCGCCACTGCCCCCGGCTTACAATTTCTAAAAACCAAATATTCTTTTATGACCATAAGAAACTGCACTTGCAGCCAGCTGCGTATATAGTTCTTATACTACTATACCTTCTTATGCTGGTACCATTCATTACATTCCAGAAATCGAGTAAATATTTGCCTAATTACTAATGGCATTTATTTGCATTAATTGCTTTTTATTTCAAAATGTATTTCAAATAAATGTCAAAACAAAGGGTGACAACTAATAATTATTAAGTCTTCAAAATAATGTTTGTGATTATTTAAAAAGTTTTTATTCGGAATTTAAATTAACGATTTAATTACAAGCAACGTAAGACAATTTAGTTTCAATAAATATTTATCATAATTATGACTAAATAAATAATAATAAATTCGTATCATTTTTTTGTATAATGCTTGTCTACAAGTATCTCAATATTTTTTTTACTCTTATATATTTAGTACTAGTGGATCCTAACGCGGCTACGTCCGCTTGAACTATACGAATATTTATTAAATATATTTATGAAATTATTTTTAGCTATTGTTATAGAGAGATGGGTTAAGCAAGCTCATTTTGGGTGACGTTTTCTAACAATAAACTTTACAAATCGTTGCTTAGCAACGGTCGCATAGCGACGGTTGTTATTAACATGGCGGAATAAATTGCATGTCAAATTAATAGGTGTTTTAATATATTGGTATATATCGAAAATATTACAAATATGAGAAAAAAAGTATCCTATGTTCATCCCGAGACTCTCAAGTATCTCTGTATGAGTATTTTATCACAATTAAATTAGGGTTTGGCCATAATTGCGTAAAAGACACACAGACAGACAGAGTTACTTTCGAATTTATAATATAGGTATGGATTTAAAAAAGTACATCAAATGTTAATTAAAATTATTTAAAACATGTTAATAATCATAAATAATATTCTTTTTTATTCATTATTCATTTCTAAACCGTTTTTATTTTGAAATAAATAAATAATCAATATCATGTAATTGTAAGAAAAATAAATATAGACCAAAAAATAAGCAAAATAATCGATATTTTCCGGGGGTCCGTATCAATTTTAGAATTATATGTCAAGTATTAAAAGTTTCCAATATAAGCAGAAATAAAAAGTTTACAAATTAAAGTTTGCGAGGTATGCACTCATTTTGCATGAAAAACAACCAATAGCAGTTTGTAATGGCTTTTTCTGCGGTATATATTTTTTGGATTTTTTCCTATATTTGTACTTCAGTTCATTTCTTGTTGAAACTTAATTTTAAGTCCACGGGAGATAACCTATAGAGTGGTGGTGTATCCCTGTGAGTGTCTGTAGATAAAAGTAAAATATGCACTCTAGCGCACGCGCTACGTTTCGTTCGCATTCGTCCACATCGCCTCTGTAACGCACTGAGATTGGTTGAGAGCACTTGATCGAGTCTTATGAATTTGAAAAAATGTCGTTAACTAACTTCGCCCGTGTAGTTTTAGGTTAATTTTAAAATAATAACTTTTTTAAAAGATAAGGGTAATGTCAATATTATTTTTTACTAGCAACCGCCAGCGGCTTCGCCCGCTTGAATTGCATGATTATTTATTCAATATACTGAATTTCTTAACTTTGGTACCATATTAGCGTAATTCTTATATAATAATAGCGTATAATTTTTATTGGTTTAAAAAAATGCGACCTACATTATTAATATTTAAGATCGATCCAGTATTTTCGATATATGGTAAATACATATATGAACGTTTTTTTTTTCTTAGAGCGCTTTGTAATATGGAAATAAATTATTATTTTTTACTTTCACCATATCTTAAAAAAAGAATTAGGTTTTTTTGTACAGAGTATTATAAATTTGAACAAAAAAATGTTTTTACATAACTGTTACTATAATTTTTTTAGCTTCAGGTTGAAACCCTCACATAGCAAGGTAGGCAGAGGGAATCTGGGAACCTAATTTTAAGATAACTTAGTTGACACTAAGGCACTTTCGTTCACCATTTTTTGCCTAACAATGAAAGTATTACATGTTGAGTGGCGGAACCTAACGCTGCACTTTGCCTCGTTACCAGAGCAAGGAAATGAAAATAGCCAGCTCCTGATTTATGCAAGGATCGCTGGTTGATCAATTGCCGTCAATATGGCTTCTGCCATGGTCCTTCAACCGGTGATTGCATGATTCGATTTAGCCTATATTATTAATACTAGTGGGCCCGGACGCGGCTACGCCCGCGAAAATAATCTAATAAGCCTAAATAATTAAAATAAGTTAAAAAATAATAATAAGTGGAGATTTATTATTAGAAAAAATATCTGAGTAACCGAAATGAACAAACAAAAGAAGTAAAAGTAACTAAAGGAAATTCTTAATATTAGAAAAAGTACCTAAAGTTTGCCGTGCGCGCGTACTAAACATTTTTCGATATTAAATAATTATGAATTTTTGCGAACAATATTAAATAAAATCTCAAATGATTACAATTACGATATTTTAAGTGTATAACATCGGTATAGATAACCGAACTGAGATAAATTAATTATAAGCAGCAAATAATTACATAAAAAATAATAGTAATTCGAAAATATATAAAAATTTACAAAACCATCAAAGTCATCTGCCCGTTCGCGTCGATCATACTATACCACTCGTAGGCTAGGTCATTTGGAATCAGTGACATCTCCTTAATTATTTATTAGAATGTTAAACAGTAAACTATAATTTCCATCTAGATGAAATGTTAAAAGTGACTATTATATTTATTTTCATAAGGATGAATATCAAATTATAGAAATCATCTAATTTTTGTTAATGTATACAAATCTATATCGGCGCGCGCCATGTAGGTATGCATTAAGCAAACTCACTTTGGGTGACGTTTTCTTAAAACAACAAACTTTGCAAGCCGTTGCTTAGCAACGCGTAGCGACGATTGTTATTAACATGGCGGAATAAATTGCTTGTCAAATTAATTATTTTAATATATTGGTATATATCGAAAATATTACAAATATGAGAAAAAAAAAGTATCCTATGTTCATCCCGGGACCCTCAAGTATCTCTATATGAGTATTTTATCACATTAAAATTAGCGGTTTGGGCCTGATTGCGTAAAAGACAGACAGACAGACAGAGTTACTTTCGAATTTATAATATAGGTATGGATATTAACGGACTTAATTCTTATGTTTTTATATCTTTACTAGTGGACCCGAACGCGGCTACGCCCGCTTGAACTATACGAATATTTATTAAATATATTTATGAAATTATTTACAGTTTTCAATAGAGAGATGCGTTAAGCAAGCTCATTTTGGGTGACGTTTTCTAACAACAAATTTTGCAAATCGTTGCTTAGCAACGACGGTTGTTATTAACATGGCGGAATAAATTGCATGTCAAATTAATAAATATTTTAATATATTGGTATATATCGAAAATATTACAAATATGACAAAAAAAAGTATCCTACGTTCATCCCGGTACCCTCATGTGTCTCTATATGAGTATTTTATCACAATTAAATTAGCGATTTGGTCCTGATTGCGTAAAAGACAGACAGACAGAGTTACTTCCGAATTTATAATATAGGTATGGATAATCAACTTCAATCGCTTTATCCAGCGCACAGCGGGGTAGGCAGAAGGAACCTACAGCTAAGTTACTCCGTTCCAAATTTTTCCAGCGATTTCTGGAGGCGTTGCGTGTTGAGAGGCGGAACTCAACGTCGCGCTTTGCCTCGACACCAGAGCGCAGAAATGAAAATATAAATTTCAATAAATATTTAATTTTTCGAGTGGGGAATGAACCCACAACCAGTCGCATTTACAATCACTCTTGGCTTGCCTCTGCGCCATGACTGGCCTCTTTATCTTTCTTTTTTCAGCTTCACGTTGTATCCCGCATACAGAAGGTAGGCAGAGGGAACATAGTGTTAACACACTCCGTTCCCCACTTTCGGCTGAATTGTTTGAGGCATTATGTGTTGGGTGGGCGAACTCAACGCCACGTTACCGCATTACCTCAAGTGGAGATCGAGCTCACAACCGTCACGTTACAGTCACACCTTTGTGCCTCTGCGCCACGTTGGCCTATCTATCTTTCATGTGCAGATTCACTTTTTATTCTTTTATTATATATGTAGAATATGAAATACTGAATAATAACTAACTAATAATAATAAATAACGAATATAAACTATTGAGGCATCTTGATAAACGTCTTTAAGGTATGAGTTTGAAATATTTTACCCTATATAATGTTACTGAGGTAGTTTATAAAGGAAAGCTTCGATATACCATCCTATCGATGTCCTCGACCTGACGTCGCCTTGTTCTCACACAAGTGACGACACAAAGGTTCTTGATAATCGCTTCACCGCCTGATGGTACGATTAATGTATGTATGTTATGCTTTATTAAATCTTCTTGTACGTGTAAATTCGTTAAGCAAAGATCTTTTAAATTTCATAATAACTTGACAAAAGAAAACAAAAACTTATTGAATGCATCTAGCGTGCATGCACGAAAATATCTTAAAACTTAGTATTAAATAGTATATATTTTTCTTTCTTTCATAATTCGTATAAAATTAAACATTAGGCCACTTTGCGCTGATGGAAATGTACATAATGTAATGTGAAGGATATGTTTATATAAGGATGTGTACATAAATTTATAGATAGACTTTCAATTGGCAAGGGCCGGAGGTGGTGCGCTCCACCACCACCTGCCAAACCGGCAGGTGGTGGTGGAGCGCACGTGCCGCACCGTGCAACCGGCCCTCGCCAGATTGCACTTGGCTTTTTATGGCCGTCGACAGCAACTGTGATGGGAATTCCGGAAAAATATCCTATATTTCATTTTATATGGTTGCGACTAAATAGAATGCTAAGGACTTTATATTTGTATATAATTCTACTAAAGATCAGCTTGACTTGACAGGACATTTAAATATTATTGACATTTAGTTTATTATTGTAATCCTTTATATTTAGGAAAAAGATTTTTTAACTCAACGAAAACAAAACTATAAGTTGACGTGTTTGTTTCTGTGTATCTGTATGTCTGTGGCATCGTAGCTTGTAAGCGAATGAGCCGATTTTAATTTAGTTTTAATCAGAATGTTGGTGACTTAATTAAGTTTTCTTAGCGAGAAAATATGTTCAGTTAATTAAAGATTATTAGCTCTTTTCTAGTTGTTTATGTACACGTACCTTTTAGAGCTTTTGTAGAATATATTATTCTAGATGTATATGGCGTAACGTTACGTTTCTCAGCTCAACCCGCGTGCATGGCTCTAATATTAGTATATAATAAGATTTAATTAGATAAAAATAAAACATTTTAGAAAGCTACGACAACTAACAACTCGTTCGGTTCAGCCGTCAGTTATGTAATTCGCTAGTTGGTTAAATCAATATAAAGTAATACTAAAAACTCATTTAGATATAAACCTATACTGCAATTCCTAGTAACTTCATTCTGTTGGATTAAACGTTAATATTTCATTGCATAATTTCATTTCATGTCATTGCACCTGGATACAAGGGCGTCGCCAGTCGATAGTCGAGAGGGGGAGGGGGCAAGTTCATGTATGATGGTCTGACGGTGTCTGTATTAAGTAAATATAATAGGAAAAAAATATATATTAATAATTTTATATATAATAATTAATTATTATTATAGCGCCCCATCACGAAATATACTTACTTGTTTTAATTTGTCTAATTTTTTATGAATACTATATAACACAAATATTTTATTCTTTATTTTTAATTAGAAAAAAATCTTTTCAAATTATAACAAACCTTAGTTTGGAAATCAACTGTGACAGTTGCTCTAGTTCCCTACGTGCGCAGTGTGTCCCGCTTTGGCAATGTGCCCTTGTGTGTATAAAGTATTTCATAATATCAAGTCTTCTATGCCTGCCTCAAAAATAACTATTATTCCATTAAACGCTACAAAAAAATCTGCACATAAAAAGACAGTAAAAATAACATATTATGCATTATATGTATTCTGTTTTTTTTTTCTCTATAAATCAGCCTCACGCTGTATCTCCCGTACACAGCAGGGTTGGCAGAGGGAACCTAGTATTAAGACACTTCATTCTCCTCTTTCTGCTGAATTCTGGAGGCATTCCGTGTTGATTGGCAGAACTTAACGCCGCGTTTTACCTCGTCACCAGAGCAAAGAAATGGAAATATAAGTTTATAAATATTTCATCTAACCCACAACCAGTTTTACAGTCACACTTTGTGCCCTAAGCCACGTTTCTATATGTATAAGTAAAGAAAAATAAACCTATAAATTTATATTTTTGTATTTTTTCTTCATTTGTACTGTAACTTTGATTACGCAGCAATTTTTATATAAAATGAAGTAAAAACTGCATAACCGCTTGTAATTTTTGATTGCATGTTCAATGTCATTATTTATACCTATATATTTATTGTTAAGAATTAATATCACTTGTAGACATTTAATACACTCAAATGTAATAAATACTTAACAAATCTATTTGCACATTATGGATATATGTTAAACGTAATGTTTTAAATGACTTATTGAACCTAATATAAATATTTTATTATTCAACTTTACACTTGCGTAAAATTTATATTTTATTCTTGTATGTTTACACGAGTAATGAAGACTCTCATCGATACTAGTTAGTGAACCTAATCGAGAAATACTGGGGTATAAATATACAAGGGTTTGCTGTAAAATGAGTAAATAAAGCAATATTGTTTATATTTTACAAACAACCTCAAACATGTATGTATATACGACACATTGTATGTGTGTTCATGTGTGAGACACGTTACACGTTTAGTAATAATCTTCTAGAGTCTGCACTAAATAAAAGAGTGCGTTAGATCGAAGTAGAGTAGTTTGCCCTTGAAAGTAGTAGGGTATAGTAGTTAAGTGAATGGGGTGAATGGATTGCTAGTTTTTATCAGGTAGGCGGCAAGAGCGGTGCGCGCTACGGCGACAACGTTTAGTATTGCGTGGCGCGGTAGTCGCGCCGGGCCCGCGCCCGCGCCCCGGCCGCCGCCGCGCCCGCCGCTCCGCACCGCATTGCACTGCCGCTCAGTCATTGGGCGACGCTCGCGCTGGTGCCACTTTTTACGCGTCCCTATTCACATATCCCCCTTATCCCGGTCTCATTTTTGCATACGGAATCCTTTAGTGTCTTTTTTTCCGGTATTCGTAAATATCCGATGTTTTCATTCCGTCAATCACATCACTAAACAAGTAAATCTAAAGTATTCGGTGTCTGCAAGTCGAGTCTCTTCAGGCGCGTCAGTATCGCAATCTACTTATGGACACAATGGCGAAATACCGCAGGTATGCCTACGGAAGACTTCTACGCGTTTAGTTAAACATGTCGTGTTCTGTGAACGTAACGAACGACCAATAGGCTATTGTGGTCGTTTGACCGCATCGCAATACGCGCTAAATCTACTAACTACTACTAAAACAATTACTAGCATATATTGAAAAATTTGACACAAATGTTGAAAATGAATTGCACACGAGCACGTGGTGCGTAAAGTAAAATGGCGGCGCCGGCGCGGCCTGGCTACATGAGTCACCGTTTCGAGCGCCAACCGCTTGCTGATAAAACATATACTGTAGAGCGAAACTACACGATTGTATTAATGATGATATTGTTCTTTTAGTCCTACGTTATTTAATTTACATGTCATTTGAACTCAATTATGTCAATGATGAAAGATCCAATCAACAACTTAATAATATATATATCTAAGAGGGTCGGTGTCTGTACTTGGAAGATATTTAAAAAATATGTTAATTGGGAACCTTTTTTAACGTAATAGGCCCCAAAACAATTATTTTTAAATTTTTTGTCTGTGCGTTTGTTATCACTAATCTCAGTAGTGGCTTAACCGATTTAGATGCGGTTTTCACTATTGGATTCTAGAGAGCTTCCGAAAACATAGGGTTTATTTAATAACGATCGGTTCATAAGTAAAAAGTTAGGTTAATTTAAAATACTTAATTCGACAAATTTGCTAATTGCTGTAACAAAAGTAAGTTTACTGAATTGACTGCATCTTTAGTTTTCAATTTATTTATTAATATTTCTGTTTCAAGCGGGCGTAGCCCCCCCACACAGGCCTACTAGTACACTATAAAACAACATACATATAAATATAATGATAAATTGATATTTGTTGAATATTCAACAAGATATGAAAAAACATGCTTTGAAACATAAAGTTCTAAAGTAATAAAATATGCAATAGTAAAACATCTCTATGGTCTCTTGGGTTATCTGTGACTTGTTTAATCGTCTGTCATTTTAATTTGTCAATGAAATTGATACTAATACTATAAATACTGTTCTTACAGCAAATACTAGACTCATTATATCTTTTGTTTGTCCTTTATCAAATATAAAATAAATCAACTTCACGCTGTATCACGACCACAGCAGGGTAGGCAGATGGATCCTAGTGTTAAGACACTCCATTTCTCACTTTCTGCCCGTGTTGAATGGAACTCAATGCCGCGTTTTGCCTCGATACCAGAGCGAAGAAATGGAAATATAAACGTAAATAAATAAATATTTTACTTCCTCGAATGGGGATCAAACCCACAACCATCGCGCTACAGTCATATCCTTGTGCCGCTGCGCCACAACGGCCTCAACTATAAATTTACCTATATAATATCTCATTCATTGATTACAAATGTTTATTTATTTAACTACAAAAGGATGATTAAATTTTATTACTTTTACAAAGAAGTTTTCTAAAAAAGTTGGTTTTTAATTACATTAATGTTAATTGTTGAAATAATACTAAACACCAAAATATTAATCTAAAAACATATGTCAATTTACAACAAATTATATATATTTATCATATAACTAGATAGGCTTTTATAGATAATAAATAGTATTCTTTAGTTAGTTCAAAAGTTATTAGATATTATTTAGTTACTTTTATTACTTAAAAATATTACATTAAAGAAACTTGCTTTTACTGAGTTTTTTTTTAATTTATTGATCTGGTGCAAAAAGTAATTTGCATTAGGATTGCAATAGGCAAATAAATAGTTTTTTGCCTGTATAAAGGCACTATTCTCAATTTGAATGTTTTGTCGTATATAAATTTGTAGATATCGAATAGAAGGCGAATAGCGATGCAGCTTCTCCACTATTCAACAGGGGGTTACGCCCTTTACCTTCGGTCACTACAATAGTGTATACTTGTATAGCCCCATCACGTGCTCTATAAATATGACCCTACTGCACACTATTCGCCGTTTGTTCCGTTTGCTCCCGCCAAATGGGCGTCACCCGTTCCTTGTATATTATATAAACAAACAAAGGAAACAAATTATTTATTAAAAATGTACTATAATTATCATTAGTGTAAATAATTATTTACACGATTACACGAAATATAACATTTCTCTCACAAATAAATAGTATTATAATATTTAGTAGAGATTAAGTGTAATGCTCTTACAACGGTTAAGAAGTTTGATAGGTTTTCATACGTGTGTAATTATGCCTCGCGACTTCGCGAGTAGTGGTTAACTAGGTAAATGCACTGCGAGGGGTCACGCGGCGGACGCGCGAGTGCAACGGAACCACTATCGACTCGCTAGTGAATGGCGACGCGGGAGGGGGCGGCGAGGAGTGCGGCCGGTGATGTCATCTCCGCTCCGCCATTTTGTATTGGGGGCACAGCACTAAACTACCATGTCTCACTATATAATTAACCTTTTTTTGGTTACCGCATAACCTATGGAAATCGCATATGCTCGTTTAGCTTACTTAGGTTTGTGTAAAAAATTGATGTTTGTCATATAAGTGATAGGATTTGTCGCTTGTCACAGCCGATCAAGGATTCTCATCAGTGGACTCCCCCTGCATGCTCGCTTCGACACCATCGAGCCCCTGCTCTCACAGTATGGCAACGTGCAGCATTGCGACAAAGCCAACTCGCGCGATGCGAACACTCAAGCGGTGTTCATTACATTCGAGACGCCGGAGCAAGCGCAGCAGTAAGTATTGTCTGAAAATATGAAGGCATCTTGTGTGGGGCACGCCTCGACTTGAATTTTTGTCGGACGCTTGGTTTCCTCTGCTTTTCTACGCACTTTGCATTTTCGACAGTACTGCATGTATGACTTTTTGTGATGTCTTTCTCTTTCTGTCTCTTTCTCTTACATTTTTCTTCTCACTTTCGCAAAATTAGAGCTTTTATAAATCTGGTTTTTCAGGTTTTATTGTGCATGGGGTTTGTGGTGCATAAAAAATAACATAAGTTCTGTTTTAGTAGGATAATGTTTTTCAGTTTAACTTCAAATTTAATAATAACATTTTTTAAAATAAAGCACAAGTACAATTTAGATAGTCTAACCATCAAATTATTTTACATGAAATTGGTAATGGTAATACTTTATGATAGTACTCTATTAAATAATATGCTAGCTAAGCTAGCAAAGTTCTTTATATAAACAAAATAATAGTGTGTTGCTATTAACAAAATGAAGATTTAATAAAAAAATTAAGAAGTTACTATATAATTGACGCTTGTGTATAGGGCAATCAATGGGCTGAATGGGTGCGAAGTGGAAGGAAGTCGCATGAAAGTGGAATCTGCGGACGGGATGGCGCGCGGCGGACGGCGCGGGCGGCCGGGCGGCGGCCGTGGCGGCGGCGGCGCACCAGGCACAGCGCGCCCCACTGACTTCCCACTACGCCTATTAGTTCAGAGTGATATGGTAGGAGCCATCATTGGTCGGCAAGGCAGCACTATCCGCCTCATCACACAGCAGAGCCGCGCACGCGTGGACGTGCACCGCAAGGATAACGTAGGCTCCCTCGAGAAGGCCATCACTATTTATGGAAACCCTGACAACTGCACTAATGCCTGCAAGCGGATACTAGAAGTGATGCAGCAAGAAGCCAATAACACTAATAAAGGGTGAGGAAGATATATTGTTTATATTTGTTTATAAAATGTTGCTAAATAAAGACATTATCGTATTTATTGGCAAATTTCGAAACATTATAATTTTAAATTCACTATATCATTTTACTTAAAATATATTTTGTTTCTTTACAGGGAAATTTGTCTCAAAATCTTGGCACACAATAATTTGATTGGGCGCATCATAGGCAAAGGAGGAAATACTATAAAACGAATCATGCAAGAAACAGACACTAAGATTACTGTCTCCTCTATAAATGACATCAATAGCTTTAATTTGGAGCGAATTATAACTGTAAAAGGGAGCATTGAGAACATGGCGAAAGCCGAGTCACAAATCTCGGCTAAACTGCGCCAAAGCTATGAAAATGATCTGCAGGTGTGTATCCACTATGTTTTAAATTAAATATCAATACTTTTTTTAGAAAATGTACAAAAATTTGAACATTCTTTTAGAAATCGTCCAAACATTTGTTTTCTAAGAATATGTTGTTTTCTTTCCTAAGTATGGAATAACACTTAAGATACGTTAAAAATAATTTGTAAATAAACTAGCCGACGTGCGCAGCTTCCCCTGCTTATTTGCACCCTTAGGTGAATTCTAATAAACCATGAAACAGATGTTCAATGAAATATTTTTAAGTCTGAATTTCAAATTTTATAAAAACAGGGCTGATTAAAAAAAATCATACAAACTTTTCAACTCCTATTTCATTCACTTTAGGGTTAAATTTTTTTATAATCCTTTCTTTAAGCAGCTGTGCGTGCGTCTTACCTCAGTAGGAACATGTCCCTTTATATATATATAGATAGATACTTTTTGTTAATTCATCATAAAATTTGAAAGCATTCCACATGTTTTTTTCTGGTTAAATAGGTACTGGCGCCTCAGAGCATAATGTTCCCGGGATTACATCCTATGGCCATGATGTCGACGGGTCGTGGATTCTGCGGCGCGCCGCCTCCCTTCCCTCCTCCTATTTATACGCCGATGGCGGGCCAAGGCAGTGCGCAGCAGGGTGCCGGTGACTCTCAAGAGACTACTTACCTCTACATTCCCAATAATGCAGTAGGAGCCATTATTGGCACAAAGGGATCCCACATTCGAAACATTATCCGATTCAGCAATGCTTCAGTGAAAATAGCACCACTAGAACAAGAAAAAGGTGCGGAGGGCGGCACCAGCGCGAGCGCAAGTCAAGCTGCGGCAGCTGCGCAGCAAGAGCGCAAGGTTACAATTGTCGGGAGCCCTGAAGCTCAGTGGAAGGTATTATCATTTATTCTATTTCATAATGGTATTAACAACACTTTCATATAGTGTTTTTTCGACGAGTGGATTCGAACTCGAGGCAATAAAATATGTTACAATTTCATATTACGTTCTGGTAACGTGTCAAAGCACGGCGTTAGAGTTCCGCCACTCAACATGTAATGCCTCCGCAATTTGAAAGTGGGTAACGGAGGTGAGTTAATGGGAATGGGGTCTTTTAGCATTAGGTTGCTGGCAGGCTGCTAGGTGAGGGATAAAAAGACATGAGAACTTTTATGTATAAAGTAAAGTAAATAGTTAATAAAGTTACAATAAGAGATTTTTTTAAAAAATCATTCTTTACTATTAATTATTATACTTGTACAATCTTGAGTGCAATGACCCTTAAATTCTGTTATCTTGTAATACTTACAATATCACTATGCCTATCTTTGATTATTGATAACTAAATAATGAATCGTGACGGAGGTCTTATTGTACAAAGTATAAAATTTTACCTGCTGAGAGACTTAGTGCTAAGTTTCATTTACTACTCCAGTTTGCATATGTTTTAATTACATTAACTAATTTATCTTAGCTGTAATAAATTGTTAAAGTATTGTTTCACAATTTCAGGCTCAATACTTGATCTTCGAGAAGATGCGAGAGGAAGGCTTCATGTCCGGATCGGATGACGTGCGGCTGACTGTAGAGATAGTAGTTGCGTCGTCGCAAGTTGGACGCATCATTGGCAAAGGCGGGCAGAACGTCCGCGAGCTCCAACGCGTCACGGGCTCCCTGATCAAGCTGCCCGAGCAGCCGCAGCCTCCCGCCGCTGCTGCGCACGATCATGAAACTACTGTTCACATCGTGGGCCCCTTCTACAGCGTCCAGGTTAGTACTATTAGTTATTGAGAAATAATACATTTGAAAAAGAAAAGTCAAACAAGTCTAGACTAGTCTGTTAATTATGGACACAATTATTTTTTTTATTTCTTTAATTCTTGTTAAAAATTCTAATTATCTGGAAAAAACTTTCTTACATATTTGAATAAGATTTAACTATAAAATTTATTCTTTGTTGACCTTAGTTACTTCTTACATATATAATTAATATTTCAGTTAAAATTTTTTAAATAAGTTTAGCAGTTTACAATTTATTCATTCATACTATTTATGAATTATGCCATGGCAACTCCTTGTAACAATGTCTTATTTTATAACAAACAACAATTATATAACAATTTCTTAGCAGCAAAGTTAGTAAGAATGTTCAATTAAAATGTGTCGTCTTATATTTTTTCAATTTGCTTTGCGAAGAGATTTATATATAACTAGGTGTGCTATAATTAATATATTATGTGTGTGAGAGAATGTTTGAATGAATTATTTGGTGTGTTATGTATGCGTGAGAGAATATGTGATTTTTTTGGTATAAGTTTGTGTGCAATCATTAGTTGCTGAAGAATAAGTGATATTTTTTTATATATTTTATTTGGCAAAATTCAATAAACATGTAGTTACAAGTCCTGTGTGTGGTGGTTGCTGATGTCTGGGAATCGTCGGCGACTCTAAGATAAGTACTGCTTTTCGTTAGCTGACGCAATGCGAAATATGGTTGATGAAGATATTGGCGACTTACTTCGGCATAATAAATATTTAAATGTTGTAGCAGTCGCCCGAAGCGGGATGAGAGAGCCTTATGACAACGGGCTAAGGAGCCTCGTGTGGTGGTGCTAGACCTCTGCACTGACTGCACGTTATTCGTTTTCTACTTGTCGATAGGTGAGTCTCTCCTCTCTGATTAATATGATTCTCATGCGAATGTATATTGATTGTATATATTATGTTAAATAAAATTTTTTGTAATTAATTGTTGTATTCATTTTTATAATACATATATTCCTAACATTATTTTTGTTTATTTTTATGGACTGTAACTACATGTTTGTTGGCGATGTGTTGAATGAATAGATATGATTGAATGGATTTAAGCAAGGATAATTTGATGTTAAGAAAATTTACCTTCAGATGCAAGTTAATGGTGCTTTGCTATAGATTGTGAATGAGGAGTTGTTGAGGCAAAATAAAGTTGTTGTTAACGGATTGCTAGCGAATCACGGCGTGTAGGCGACATTTGTTTTTATTAACGAGTTGCAATGTAGTGATGCCGCGTGGTGGTTAATTACAGTCCGCGCAGCGACGTATCCGCGCGATGGTGGCGCAGGCCAGCGCGCCCGGCCGCCACCGCCGCGCCGCGCAACCACCGGCGCCCGCGCCGCAGTAGAGCCACGCGCCGCCACCACCACCACCGCCGCCCGCCACCACTCGCCACCCGCCACCGCCCGCCACAACCCGCCGTCGCTCGCCATCAACCGGGCTCCCCCAACCCCTCCCCACGACCCCGACCGACCCCCTACTTCCCATAGTACCGCCGCTTCTGTGTGTTGGCAGCCTGTGTCCAATGTTGTTGTTGACGTAATTATATTAATGTAGTGAATTATAATTAATTACTATTGATGAATTTTATTCCAGGATTAATGTTGATGTGTATTTGCATATATATTATCTATTATTATATATATATGTTTATTATTCATATACACTATTTCTTTTTAACGATAGTGACGATTGTGTGAATAAGCTCGAATATATTTAATTGTTATATTGTTTTCATACCATGTTATTGTACTGCATTATAAAGAGTTTTCACAGAATGCAATAATTGATAATTATGTTTCTCTATACAATATACACATGTTAGTAGCAATAGGTATATAATAGAATACAGCACCATTTTTTATACAAACAAGAGGTAACGCATATTTTGTTTTGTTATGAAGTAATAGATTAATCTGTTAAATCACTACAATATACTGTTGATATTAGTCGAAAGGGTGTGTGGGTTGCGAAATACCGATGAGGATTGATTGGAGAAACACGACATCGCTTTACTCATGAGGCTCAAGGAATGCTTAAAACTACGATAGGGTATTGTAACGTATGTAACACTTATAAACACTTCCCACCCGCGATGAATATAAATATTTTTGATATAGTAGTCATCGTTGGACGGTATGGTCTAAAAGATACGAGTTTTTGTTTGTAAGTGACTTTGTTGATCGTTTTCTTTGTAATTTTGTCTTTGTTAGCTTTATAACGGTTTTTCTGTATCGATGCGACGATGACGACCGTCTCGTCTCGCCAACGGTCGAAGCGGTCGTTCGGTTCCACGCGACGATACGGTTTAATGCGAGTGTACGATTTGCGTTATAATTGTGCCAAGTGAGATATTTGACTATGAGAGATTAAGATTAAGTGATTAATATCAAAATTAATGAAAAGCTTAGATATTTATATTTATAAATGTGATAATAATATATGGAAGTTTGGCAAAAGTGTTAGAATGTTTTACATTCTTTTTTCATAATCTCGACTCGAGACTAGAGTATAAAATATATAGTTAAGCGTGTCGGCATCAAGGTAATTCGTTCATTCGACACTGGCTCGTCCTCCGAGCACCAATGCAGTCACCGCTGGCCGAATCCACCTGGACACTTCCACATATTATTGAAAATTATCTCGCTCTTGGTATACAATTTTCACCGAATGTACCGTTACCGAAAGATAAAATAATTAATTTTCGCGTGAGATAAAATGAAATTGTAAAATTAGCATCAATAATCGTTATAATACATACAATGAATCAGGCTTTGTTTTAAAACGTTTATCATGTCATGTCGTATCATGTCCTACTGCCGCATTTACTTAAATGTATTATTATATTATTAACGTGCTCTTCACGTACTTACGAACAATTTACGTATATGGATGACAATGACAGTTGAAGGAAGGTGATGTAACATCATTCATCATTAAGTAAAGCTATAATCATTCTGTAAACTTCGTACTGTATTTGAAATCATCAAAATTTAATCTAAATTACAAAAATTTAGTATATTTTAAACATACTATTTTTTACTAACATTCTTATTATAAAGTAAATCGCAAAGAGATAATCGAATATGTAAAATTTGAGGTACATAAAGGTCTAATTTGACGTTCCTTTGTTAAATTTAAGGTTAAGATTTGGCTTCCTCGTGTGCGCGCAAAGTCTTGCCGTCAGAATCTATCGCAATAGAATGTTGCACGAAAAGGACCACCTTCATTTTATCTATTTCATTTTCGATTATAATTTTATTTCACATTCCAAGGTTATATTGTATAAAGTACTTACGTACGTACAAAGTTTAAATAATTCAAAGTATTAAAGAATTCAATGCATGTTATGACTAGTATATTTCATTATTCGATAGTAACGGCGCGCGCGCGCGGGGTGCCAATACAAGTGTAAACTAATCACTTTGTATAACAAGGACCAACAAAAATTTAGCACTGTCATTTGCTTCTTTAAACGGACTTATTTAATTATTAAGTCTCTTTAGCCTAAGTTTTTCTATACTTTTGTTAACAGGCGCCTTATCATGTAATCGTTTGTACTGCATGCATATTGTGTAACATTCTGGAATCGTGCTGCAGATGTGTATGATTCCAATATATTACAAAATTTACATGATGCGGCCTCTAATTATTTTATTAGCTGCTCAGTTACAGAAAAACTAAACTTTTGGCTTAATAATTAATTGTGTGGCTAATAAAAGGATCTTAATGTACATTATTAATAGATAGAATTAATTCATGGTATTGCCATGGCATGCTTAACTTAACAGGTTTACTAGTAAACGAAAGGCTTCTACCGAGGGCCATGTGAGGATACCACCTGACCTGACCGTCGGCTAGTTTCCTTGCAACAGGAACACTACACTACATACAGCAATCCCCGACAGTCAGTCAGACACGAGCACGTCGGTCGGCGTGGACGGCCGCCCGACCACGACTGTGGGAGTGTACATAGGCATGTCGTTTATTCCTTCCAATTGTAATCAGGATTATCGTGATGTGAATAACATTGTGATTCGTAATGTGTAGGAAGCAGAAATTAATAGTTTTAGTTATTGTATCGTATCGTTGTGAAGTAGTGTTAAGTTGAGAGGCGGACGAGGACGCGGGCGCGGGCGCGCGGCCCGAGACTGAACTACACCGCCGCGCCGCCCGCGCTCCGCCCCGATTCTTGTTTGACGGGGTTCTATTGTTATATTCATTCATTTAAATATTCATTTCGCATGTGTGTAATCAATATTTTGTGTATTTAACGTGTGGTCGACTGGATTATTGGCTCCTTATTAGGATGCATGTAATTAAATTTTAAAAAGTAATTGGTTTTGAATTTATGAAATTGAAATCATTTTAATCAAAAAGAGAGCGCGGTCGAGCACACTGCATTCGGCGCCCAGAGCGCCGTGCTCAGTGCCGGTGCCCGGTGCCCGAGAGGGCCTTTTATTGAGGAGCTGTTATTATTGCTTCTCGTTTGAATGTTATAAGGTCCAATGTACACTTAGAAGGGTTGAATTTTTTTAATTCAGTATCTACTACATTTCTTGTTCAGCAGAAATTTTATTTCAATTTTACTGTTATTTTTAGAACCATTTTGTAATTGGTATAAGTTCAGAAACTAATAACTACCTCAATATTACTAAATGAATATGATAATTATCTTTGTGCATGTTTTTGGGAACTGAATTTAAAAAATAATACAATAAATCAAATATAATATAAGAATGCTATTTTAAACAATAATGGAATATTGTCACATTTAGGTTTCTTGACGTAATAAAAATTGATGATTTTTTTATTCTTTCATTTCCACCTCCATAATTATATCGTACAACATAATACAACGCACTTCATTGTTTAGATAATTTACCGTGTCTAATATTTTGATATGGTTTCTATTTGATTATTGAAAATTAGTATAGATATTAACATATATGTACATTAGTGGAGTTATACCTGGTAAACGTTGCCGATCTGCCACTTTTCATACTCGAAAAACATTCAAGAACTACAAAGAGATCGTATTTTAAGCAATTCAACTTCGTCTCCAATATTCCGACTATTTCGAGAATGAGGCGTGTGCGGCGGTGTCCCTGCGGGGTAGGTTTGTATCTGATACATCATTTTTAGCAAATGGCGTTTTATTTTACATCGATAATTTTAATTATTTGTTTGAAAAAAATCACTTCATTTTTGGCTAAATCTCTTGATTGTTTTGACACTATATACTAGTCAAAACAAAATAAGGGCCACTACGTATTTTTGCACTTTGGGTTAATTTATTCACATGAATGCAATTTTGAGTGGTTGATACTTATGGTACGTTCATCTAAAGTGTTGACAAGTTCTATTTGAGTATACTGCTAGCAAAAAAATTGTAAAAGTAGGTACATTTAGAGATTTATTGGAACCACTTGATTTTAACCTTATTTAAGTTGATAGTTAAATTCAGTCAAACATTCACAGCGTTTTGTAGCTCTACATCTCGGCTATTCACGAAGAGCGATTCAAAATGGTTGGAATCGTTTTCAAGAGACGGGAACGGTATCCAGAAGACTAGTATCAGGCAGAATTAGATCCACCACTGCGCAAGAAGACCGCTATGTTCTCTTGACTGCGCGAAGAGAGCATTTTATCACCGCTCACTGCTTACTAAATCGCTTGCGGCAAGCCACAGGTACCCGCGTTAGTGATCAAACAATTAGGAAATTGTTGCACGAAGACCAGCAGTTCTCCAGAAGATGAATTTTGCGAATTCCGCTAATAAGTGCTCATCGTGCAAACCGTTTAGCGTATGCAAGGCAACATCTTGCCTGGGACATGACTGGAGCACAGTGTTGTTTACTGATGAGAGTAAAGTGATATTTTTCAATGATGATAGGCGCATTAGTGTTTGGAGACGTGAAGGTGAACGATTTTCAGATGCTTGCATCCGAGAAAGTGACGAGATTCGGGGGTCCCAAAGTGATGTTGTGGGGAGGCATCAGTCTATCGTGTAGAATTGAACTAATAATCCTAAATGAAGGCACTGTAACAGCTCAGCGATACATTGAAGAGGTTATCAGACCGAAGTACTGACCGGCCCGGACATAACGAGCCACAGCTGATTGAAGTGCTCAAATCAAGCTGGGAGCAAATTTCTCAAGAAACTGTACGAAACCTGATTGAAAGTGTCCCTTACAGGCCTCAGGATTGTGTGCAAAAATGAGGAGGACACACACGATACTGAAGACAACAAAAAAAAAGCTTTAGAAATGCTAAAAGTTGTTGAAAGCTTTATGACCGGGAGTGAATTTTTTGTCAAAATTGCATAGTTAGTTGAAAAAATTCTAAGATAATTTTATTGGATCGATTTTAATTAAATTTTAAGTTAATTACATTAGACAATGGAAAAGCTAATGAACTCCATCATTTTCTAATACCTAAGTCCCAGTAAGACATAAGAATACATGAAAATTACAGTGGCCCTTATTTTATTTGGGTAGTATATATATAAAAAACAATAACAGCATATAATTTAAGCCCAAAAAATTGTTCCTAAATTCTAATTTTTTTCCTTTTATTATTTGTAGATCTTATGGTTTTAAAAGACAACTGTAATCGCCTAGCTAGCGATAATAATAGTTCACCATTGGTAATGAAATGGTTCTTCAAGTACATCCTTTCGGAACTTCTCACTCTGCCTGCGTATGAATTCACTTCATTATGAAATCGCAATGAAGTGAATTCTCATAAGCAGTCCGAGAAGGCACAAAGGAAAAAATGTTGCATGGCAGTGCCCACAAATGTAAACAAAATTTACTTGGTTCATTTTTGCAATTGCGACGCCCACTTATTTCAGTATTCATAATGGATATTCAATTAAATTTGTTTAACCCTTAAACACTGACGTACGTACGTGGTCCGCCACTGGCGGATTTTTCTCATAACTTATTTTTTGACTTTACTTATACTTTTCGAGAAAATATAAAATTAAAGTAATTCAACGCTATGTTTACGGCCGCAAGCCGTAAGTCTCGCGGAGGGCGCCTTTGCTGCCGATGACGTCTCATCATACAGCCACGTAGTGTTCATGATTGTATAGATAGGATTCGGGTGAAGCCGCGAGTGGGCCGCTAGTAAGTATAATGAATCATATGTGTGTAAAATCACTTCGGCTATCTAGATGAGATAATAAACTATTGTTTAAATCTATTTTTTTATTATATGCATTTTATAAACTAAAACGCCATCTATTAGCAATTAGTAAAATCATTATATCACACATAAGACGAAAAGCCAATGAAGCTCGCTAGAGGACCTTATAATCGAACTGAACGATTGCTGGCGGAAACCTAAGCATTTTTAAAACTAACTTCATTATTACTTATATACTATTATACTTAAAATAATAACTTCACACTAATATTTTCGTAAGAAAAATGCAATAACTATATATAATAGTTCTTCACGTTGTATTTCTTTTCCAAATTATATACTGTATTACAGATTATATACTACTATCAAAGTAGACTTAAAAAAAATAAAGAAAAGAAGTAGGTATATCTACGGAATGGAACACTGAAATTAGACTTTTTTTTTTTAAAAAAATTAATGAATATAAATATTATAATACATTTTTTTACAATTATCATTTGCAAATACCTAGACATAAGAGGAGGAGGATTAATTTAATAGAAAAAAGGAAATATAAAGTATATCAGGAATTATCACAAAATGATAAAAATATTGGTGGAACTTGTGGTATACTGATGGATTGCTTTAGTCAGATTACATGATATTTCTATTTATTTATAAAAATGTGTAGTATGTTGTATTTCATAAAGTTTATTTTATTTCAGTAATAAAAAAGTAAAAATGGTTAATAAAGTAAAAGAAATATATAGGGTAAAAATATATTTATTTTTAAAAACTTAGTCATTAAAAACATTAATTATTCAAACTCAGCATACTTCACAACCTCTATAATTGCTCGGTTCATTCATATCATACCTTTTTTGATATCAGTGCCACTTAACTCGATTTTTGAACTATATGTTATCGTCCACTTGCTGTCACATTCTCAGTTGAACATAAGGTGCTTCTTTTTACCTCTACTCTCCATATATACTATAATAAAAACAATTAAAATATAGGATTTTTTCAAGCAATAAACAAAAAATATATTGAACCTACAGGATGATTGGCAAAGTGATACAGGTGAGAGGTAATTTCCACAAATTTTACTTCTTGTAAAAAATACCTAAATAGCAAATAAGTATTTTGTTTTTAATCTTTGTACCGGCAACAACACACAATAATATATTAATTATTTATTTTAAAAATGTATAAAAAATATAAGCATATAGCCCAATGAGAATGTATGGCTTTCGTGGTCAGAATGCTTGGACCGTTTCCAAGAAGTGTGGGTTCAAATCCCACTACATTCATATTTTGATGTGTTTTCTAAATAAGTATTTTTCTTCTCTAAGTGTGGAATAACACCTTAAATATATATATATATTATTTTAATCTGTCTAGCAACCAAAAATAAGACAAGTTTTTATTGAATATCAACAACTAAATTTGCATTTAGTTAAACTTAAACTCAACTTCTCTATCTCATGCAGAAAATTTAAGTTATGTAAGCCCCAATATTCTTTCTTCAAATCTTCACTTCACTAGATCAGCATCTTTCTGAAAAATATAAAATATCTACTTTAATGTAAAGGAATTATTGAAAGTCATTATATTATCACAGTATCATCATTTTTACATTACATTGACCCTCTATAATAAGAATAATATTTTAACATAACATTATTAATGGAATAGTATTTTTATTGTAATGATAACATTAATATTAAAAATAGAAAGGTTAATTAAGAATAAATTCATATCTAGTTATTTGAATTTTATTTACAGAGTATTAAATTTTCAATGCATTTTGTTAAGTTATAAACAATTAAACACTTTGTCAGTTTTCACTGGTAGAAAATGGAATGGCATTATTTATAGTACTTTTAATTATTTATGCCAAAATAATTACAGCTCTTTTTTAAATCAAATCAAACCTCTTTGTTCTTCAAAATTATGATTATAAATTTTGTAACTGATTCTGTAGTGTGAGGGAAGGGGTGTAGGGATAGGGGGGGCCGGGTGGTCCGTGCCCACCCCAAATAGTATGGTGACCATTCCAGAAAATTAAAAAAAACTATGTTTATTATCCATACATATGTTTAAAGGTAAAGTCCAGGCTCCTGTGGCTGGTCCAGGCGTTTGTGACACAAGTGTAAGGCCTCTTTAAATGTACATAACGCTCTTCTCTCCACTGTGAGCTCCCCTCTGCGAAATTTGAGATTATCTACTAACACCAAGTTCAATGAATGTTTTAGAAATTAATTAATCATAGTAGATATAGTAATAGAAAAGTAAAAAACAGTTGAACTATGTTATTTGATTTGATCACTTTACTAATAATCACGTTGTATAAAAAACACGCAAAGGAGTTTGTATGGTAAAAAAGTGATGAGAATTCAACTCTTTAAAATAGAGAATTTGTAAATACAATTATTGATTATTTATACAACACTCAAAGTCAGATTTGACAAAACAATAAGACATTATATTTATTAAAACCACAGATTAGTTACTAATGATATTAGAGCATAGATAAGAAGTCTAAGAATCTAAGGCTGGCCACACACAATATTATTGTCAATACCATATTGGCAATAGTATTGATCAATATATGGCCCCGCATACTCCACAATATTATTGACAATATGTTGTCGTAAAATCTGACACAGTCGCTCAGTAGCTTTATTTGTGTGCGGACGTTTAAAATCTAAAATGGATAGAAAGCCATTTTCCGTCGAAGTTTCTGGAGGCATATTCATCCTTATGAAAATAAATATATAAATAGTCACTTTTAGTATATTATCTAGATTGACATTATAGTTTGCTGTATAACATTCTAATAAATAATTAAGGAGATGTCACTGGTTCGAAATGACCTAGCCTATGAGCGGAACAGTATGACCGACGCGAACGGGCAGATGACGTTGACAGTTTTATAATTTTTCATACATTTTCGAACTATTGTTAATTTATATGTAATTATTTGCTGTTTTTTTTAGCTTCACGCTGTATCCCGCATACAGCAGGGTAGGCAGAGGGAACCTAGAATTAAGACACTCCGTTCCCCACTTTCTGCTGAATTCTGGAGGCATTGCTTTTTGAGTGGCAGAACTCAACGCCGCGCTTTGCCTCGACACCAGAGCGAAGAATTATTATTTGCTGTTTACAATTAGACTACACTTTGGTTCTCTTTTTCTTTTCTTGGTGTGGTGTAAAGTTTGGTCCTGCACGACATGGCCCGCTACGTTTTTTTTAATGTTATCTATATATATATAAAAGGACTTGTCCTCACTGACTGAGGTAAGACGCACGCACAGCCGTAACCGCTGATGGTAGAAACGTGAAATTTGGACAGATGTTTACTTTCGTAATCTGGACATCCACTAAGAAGGGATTTTGAAAAATTTTAACCCTAAAGAGGTGAAATAAGGGTTGAAAGTTTGTATGGAAAAAAATTTAAATCGGCATCGATTGTTATAAAATTTTAAATTTAGATTTTTAAAAGTATTTAATTGAACACGTGTTTCATCGTTTTCTAGAATTCTCCCCCTAAGGGTGCAAATAAGGGGTTGAAAGTTTGTATAGATTTTTTTTTAAATCGGCACCAATTTTTATAAAATTTAAAATTTAGACTCTTAAAAATATTTCATTAAACACATGTTTCGTGGTTTATTAGAATTCACCCCTAATTACGCAAGCGAAGCTGCGCGCGTCCGCTAGTTTAAGTATATTTAGAATAACCAAAACTACCTACAACTAATTACTAACTAAATAGAACCAGACAATCTTTGTGTTTGGTTATCTCAGTTCGGTTATCTTTACCGATGATATACACTTAATACATCGTAATTTTAACAATTTGGGATTTTATTTGATATTGCTCGCAAAAACTATCCTATTCAATATAGAAAAATGTTTAGTTATTTCATAGAGTCGATACACTGTAACTTTAGGTACTTTTTCTAATATTAAGAATATCCTTTAGTTGCTTTTACTTCTGTTGTTGATTCATTTAAATTTCAGATATTTTTTTTAATAATATGTTTCCACTTATTTTTCTTTTTGTTTATTTAAGTTTATATTTTCTTACTAGTTCTATTGATAACTGAAAATAATTTCATAAATATATTTAATAAAAATTCATATAGTTCAAGTAAGCGAAGCCGCGTCCGGCTCCGCTAGTATTTAATATTTTCATTTCTTCCCTCTGGCAAAGAGGCAAAGCGCGGCGTTGAGCTCCACCTCTCAACATTTCAAAGAAATCGATGGGAAGCGGGGAATGGAAATGTCGTGATGGACCACGGGGTTTCTTAACATTTGCTAAAAAAAAATCAAAAAAAATCTTTATAATAATTGTAAGTAATAGTCAGACTCTTGCCATCTTAGAACAAAGAGCAATTTTTATAAATTTTTTGTGGTCTTCCTGGACGTATAGTCATTCAATTTTTTGTCAGTCGTGTGTGTAGTGTTTATTACACTACACACAATTATTTTTTATCTAAAATATCTGCATATTTTAGAAAAAAATAATTGTTATCGATATCTTTTGACAAATACAGAAATGCAATTTAGTGGACCAAGTCAATGACTTTTTTTATTTTTAGCAAATATAAGGTAGATAATTTCAAATAGTTGCATAACAAAAATAAATAAGATGAGTATGTAAAGATATCTATTATAGCAATTCATAACATAAATTAAAAAAAAAACAAGCTGTCACGGTAAAAAAAATACCTAAGCAATATCTTGAGCTTAACCTCTTAAGATTAATAAATGCAGATTTTCTCTTTATGTATACTCTACATTTCAATTCACCATCTACTCCCAGAAAGTATTACGTATTTAGTTTAGTGCTCATAATTTGAAAAATATAATTTCCTTATTTTCAGAACTTAAAATCATTAGTGCTTGTTGGTTACTGAAGACTTCACACCCTCATTGCCCTTATATATTAGATTTCTTCCGTAATTTAATATTTGGGAGGAAATGAAAAAATTGTTGTATTACATTACTTTTATTTTGAATAAAAATAAAGCATAATATAACAGACACAAATGTATTTTGATGGGACTGAAAAAATATTTGAAACAAATGAATTTGACGTAATTTTACAAATTGGAACCGAGCTACACGAAATTAATGTAGAACTTCAATCTGTATAATGTTGTCTCGAACTTAAATATCTTATAATTGTAGATCGGTTCCTATCAGTAAAAGTACGACCGATTGCGTCCATAAATTAATACAGCTCTGTCTCAAACATTTCACTTATAAAAAATGCTTAAAAAATAGAGTCATTGTTAATGATTGTAGTTTTTATTATTTGTTACATACATTAAGAAATCAAATGCTATTCTAAAAGTTATCATTGTCTTCAAATTTTGAGTGTTTACATCTAAAAGCAAATATTAATAATAATGAAAATAAATATTTTTACAGTGCAAATGGCATATTTACATAACAAATATATAAAAAAAAATAATTAATAAAATGAAATAAATTTTAAATTACAATATATACATTTTTTGGTAACCTAAAAATATTGTTAAAAACGTTACATAAAAATTGTATTAACCAGAAATAGTGAAAATGTTCAGTTATCGACATCAAAGCTGTCAACATCCTGTAATCGGTATTCACCAGTAAACGACTACGTCCCGTATGAGCGCATAATACAATATATCTGGAAATAGAATAAAAAATAAAAAGTGTATTTAAAAAAATCTTTTTAATCGGTGCTATATTATAAGTTCCTATACTCTTAGGCTGTGTGTGTGTTTGTACCTACTCAGTTTTACGCTGGATCCCGCTCGCTGCAAGGTAGACAGGCAGAGGGCTAGTGTTAACACTTTCTGTCTGTAACTGTAATTTTGGAGGCATTGCATGTTGAGTGATGGCACTCAACGTCGCGCTTTGCCTCGGTTGCCAGTCGGTTTTACAGTAGGAAATATATAAACGTATAGTTTAGTATATAACATAAGAATTTAATTACATATTCATTTCTTTTAGGATTAAAATAAAGTGTCGAACATTAGACCTTGTCGTTTACTGGTGCCAGCACGATATAAGTAGAATTTTTTGTTACATACAAATAAATCATATATTTATTAAACAAACGACGACAACAACATAACAATAATTAATTATTTGTTTGAATATTATTTTTCAAGTTAATGTAAATAATAGTTCACTATAATAGTAAAAATAAAATGTTTGGATATGAGCTGAATACGGTTAAAATTATTTGTGCTTACGTTTTAATATTACGATATAACGTATGTATGTTTGTTTGTGTCTATCAAATAGATAATGCATAAATTAAAAATTATAAAAGAAACGGTGATTGTCACGCTCTAGGTTAGTATTATCTCAACAATAATTATAATATAGTAGTGGTTCGTACGTTATCTAGGCAACAGCTACAACGCAGTGGACCCTAGTACTTAAGTTTAAGTTACAATTGTAAACATATATGTTACAGTTAATGTCCATATAGCATCCATATTGATTTTTGGAGTCATTTTATTAATAAATGGTAAAGCAATTGAGTATCTTTATGTCCAGCATAAATCATTAATAAACAGACACACAATTTTGTTTTTTTATATTAGGGGAACTGATGACTGAAACAAAATTTTGTAATTGAATAATTTTCAAAGTTAAAATATGAGTAAGCATGTAGTATTAGCTGTATAAGGCAGTATTTACGCTCATCTAGTGTTCTAGATTGTATATCAACAGTATTTTTAATGAAATAGAAGAGAATTGTACCTAGCACGTAAGTGAAATGTAAATTTAATCCATGTTTTTTATATAGGTATACCGTTTTAACACACAGTCCGTAATAATCTACAATTATTACATTATACAAATATATACCTAAAATATTTGTGATTTTTTTACTTACAATTTACTTCCGTAGGTACTTCTGGTGTTAATTAATAATTGCTATTAAGGAAGGAATAAATCGAAAAAATTGACACACTATGATTATTAGGATACTTTTAATTATATATAGATATAAGTATTTGTATAATAATTGAAAAACATAAGGAGATATTATGATTTAGGTACACTTAAAAGTTCCTATAGGTACATTTTATTGGTTAAGTGTATATACTCTTTTACATGAAAATACGACATTAGCATTGAAATTGTTAGAGACAACAACGAAGTATGGTTTCAGTTCATTTATGTTCTTTTAATACTTTTTACAGCTAAAAATATCTTGCAGGTAACTACTATGACTTTATGTTATGTATATGTTCACAAATTATTATGTTGATTATCTTCGTTTCTACCATCTCTTTGTTTTTATTAAAGCAGCCAAAGATAAAAGAAATCTAATTGGCTAAGTAATTCAAAAATAGGTTTATAACTACAAAAAGCAAGGAGATTACACAATTAAAAGGTCAAAATATAAATATATTGTTTCTCATTTGTTTCTTTTTCGTGGGCAAAAATTTATTAGCAATCTCGAGAGCGGATGGAGGTTTCATTCATTTACTTATATTTTAAAACTGTAGACGTACTAACTCTATCGATACTTAGGTATACGGGTTGTTTACTGGTGGTCTTATGTCAATTAACTTCGAAGATATTTTTATTATCTATTGCTTTTTATTTCTTCTAAAGCTCACTCACAAAAAGTAAGGCAAATTTTATCCTATTTAATTATGTTTGTGCTTAACCTACATAATAATATATTTCTTTCCTAAAATTGGCTAGTCACTTTCACATACTACGAAATGCATCACTTTTAAATTCACCTCCCTGTCTAACTCTATTCCCGATTTCGGAGGCGACCCTAATACTATGTGAATACATTTCCAAAACTACCATTAATTTACTATGATAAAGTTAATTTGTTTATAAATCGTTAGTGTAAAACTAAAATGTTCAAACTGTTCACTCTTCACACTGTTAGCCTATGCTTACTTTCGAAATTGGTGTTTTATATTACATGACAGGAAATTTCCTAACGTATCAGCAAATGTCCTTTGAAACGTTGACTTGTCCTTTGGAACAATTTTATAAAAATAATTAAAATAAATTTCAAGACACATTTTACCAAAACTATGCTCGTAAAATGGGAAGTAATAATATATCTAAATTATTTTAGATCTTTTTAAAATAGCATTTCATATCAAATCTCTACATTATTATATATTAAAATACATGCGTTGTATATACGAATCTACAAACTATATTAATTACTTAATGTTATAGCAGTAAAGTGTTAACAAACATAACGAGTCCTAGCTAGCTTGAGCTAGCCCAACATGTCTACTTAAATAACAGACAAAAATGTTCGTTGTCGACTTCGATATTATTGCTATCGTTGTTTTATTGCTTTTCAATCAATTTAAAATATAATCATAGATTTTTTATATGATAAAGTATTTAATCTTATTTGCAATATATATATATATATATATGTATATATAATTTAAAACAAAATATCTTATAATCTACACGCGACACCTAATAACAATACATATATATTATAAGAAAAGTAATAAATTACGATAATGTCGTATAAAAAGGCTCATTTTATTTATTATGGGATTGTTACTATTTTGTATTTGTATATAGACTAATATTAGTCGATTTTAATTTTAATTTGACATTATTACGTCAGCTCTTGTATACACACATCACACACACATCAAAAAAAAAATAAAAAAGTCATATAATTATGTAAATTTAAAATAATAAATCGGGCCTTTTTATATATACATATACAAAATAAGAATATTCGAGAGATTGTACTATAAAATGGCAAATTGTTAAATACGGAGTTTACAACTATTGTTCTTTTTGATTCATTGCTAAATAAAGTACGTTGCGTCACACATTCCAGAAAAATGTAGGCATTGTTTATACAAAAAATATTTTTTCAAGTTTTTTGAGATACTTTTTTTATATTAGAAAATACTCATTTCATATATCACATTGCCGTTATATTCGAGTTACTAAATAAAAAAATAATAATATAAATAAATAATGAAATAAAAGTATCACTTTTTCATAATGTCATGTTCCTAAAATTTGTTAAAAAGATTGATGTAAAATATAATTAGGTATATTAATATATCATTAATTGCTATGTGAACATTCTTATAATGTATAATACCAACTACTCTAGAAACTAACGCTTAGGTAACTAAATAAAATTGATTTCAAGTCGTTCTGAAATTAGGCTACGAATAAAATTAGATAATTATTATTAAACACCTACAACCTATATTGCTTATATATTGCTAATTTGGACAAACTTACTTGGTATTTTATCACTGTAATTGTGTTTTATAATTAATGTATAATTTTTTAAAATAATTTTAAATTTCTTTATTATATTTGTTTGTTTCTGAAAGTCCACATGGAAGCAACTTATAAACTGTAATTTATATATTTACGCGGAGTCGGTCTTATTTAACCGACTTCTGTAAGAAAAGGAGGTTATCAATTCGACTGTATTTTTTTTTCTCATATTCTCAAAAAATGGTATTATTTGTTTCTATTATTTTTTATTATTATGTCTTATTGTACATATTATTTGTTAGCACATATTATTGTAGGAATATAATAAAATTGCGTACACGAATTATCCGGTTCTCTGAAAGTAGGTAATCTTTTAATGGGTTCCATCCCACTAGTTAATTAGACTCGGCAATTTTGAATGTATAAAGAAAAATCTATTTTATTATGAAATTACTCATTTGTTAGTGGAATCAATTTCGTAATTTTTAAATGCTGAAAAATTTAATTACATTTAAACAAAAGTTATCTTCGAAGAAAACTTCGAATATCATATAAATATCTACTACATGTTTATATCCGAAAATGAATTTATTAAAACATTTGTGCCGTGTGCTATTTTTTTAATTTACTTTGTAACATTTGAAAACCCAATTATGAAAAATATAACTATATTTCATACTTGTTACTTTAAGGCATAAGCTAACTTATCATCATTCGCAAAGAATATTTTTTCCCATTACATTTCACTTTTGTATAAGTAACTTTCAAAGTTAATTTGCAGAAGTGATTTTTAGACACGTGATCTAAATATCTTTATTGACTATTCTTTACAAGTAATAGTAGAGATTACAATACTACTTCAATAATTGTAAAGAAGGAAGGTATTTTGGTACACCATGAAATATTTACATTAAAATATCGTTATATATTTTGTATATAAATTGGTTTCATTAATTTCAATATTGCTTACCGTTACTATTTTAGTCTAAAATTCCTACGACTACAATAACGTTAGTATATAAATATTTGAATAAAATATCTTGAATAAGATTTTTAAAAGCCAATTTTTTTCATCTACGAAGACAAAGGAGACTAGATGCATAGTATTTATTATAAGAATAAATTGAAGGATTATGTTTAGGAGTACAAACACTAGGTACTATATTATTGGGATAGATTTTATATAGATATGAAAAGCTACCTGAAAAAGAGGAGAAATTTGGTAGAACATAGAAGTGATACGTTATCTAAGAACTCTTTAATTTTGAAAAAAATATATATCACACTATTTATTACATAATATTCGATGTTAATTTCGTTTTAATAATTGTTCATTCTATAAAGTACTTTGAAGCACCAATATCTACCAAATATTAATAAACGATGAATATATAGACTACGTAAATTCTATAATAATATTGCTTATACATTAACATTATATTGCTTTTAAACGCGCAACCCTTGTCTGGTCAAGCTTGTATAAATAAAATTATTACTTACAAATAAGAAAAAAGTTCCGTATATAATTATATATTTATGGCACTACGTTTGGATTAATTAGAGGGGAAAATGTACACTAAATTAGAAACCACGTTCTGGATTGACACATTGTGAAGTGGAGACGACGGGGAAGTTGTCGGAAGATTTACCTTCAAATTATAACTCGACGTTTATTGTTGTCAGCGTGTTCATTAAGTCTAGTTGTTACATACAGGAACTTTTTATAGAGGACTTCATAATTGACAGGGTTAAATGAAATTCACTGACAAAGAATTGACTCGCGAGGCTTCAACTAATAGTATAAAGGTACGCTACGGGTCACGGCGACGACCCACAGGGTGGAAGTCCCAAATGTTAAATAGAACTAACATTGCCGTACTGCCGTACAAGTGTTTCTACGAGAGCTACCGAACGCTACGGGGTAGGATCAAGTCTGCTGCGTCTGTCTATTCGACAACGGTGCGCGACTTGATAAGTGTCTACATTATTATTGCTTTTCGAATACCCATTTCTTCCAAGCACCTCGTGCCCGCTTCCTTACCTTACTGTTAATACTACCTTACTTTAATCTAGTTTATTGCCAGTTACCTTCGACTTGACACTAATAACACACTCAATCTAAAGGCATGCTCGCTGAGTGACGCGGCGAAGCCCGTCTCTGACAGCCGTCGTTCGCGCCGTCGCCCGTCCATAACCAATTATTACGTCTCCGTATGTATTTGTAAACTTTAATCAATTTATATATTATACTATATAATTGTATAACTATTAAATACTATATAAATATTTATTGACCGCAATCAAATTCAAACTTTTATTTTTTTTATCATATGAAAACAATAGTAGCCGAGTATCGAGTGAAAAAGGGGATTATTTAAATCTGATGTGTGAAGTGAAGTGCATTGGATAAAAAAGCTGTGTTGAAGTGCGGCTCAGGGCGGCGTGGGGCGGCTCAGGGCGGCGTAGGGCGGCTCAGGGCGGCGTAGGGCGCCTCAGGGCGCGCTGTCTGTTAAGGCACTGTAGCGGGCGGCGGCGCACGGCGATAGCGCGGCGGCGTGTGCGGAGCTTCGGACGGAAAATTTTGGCAAGTTCCTCACCGAGACGAACGTCGCGGCCGCTTACCTCCTTTGACGAACTCGGCGTTTGGCTCTCGCAATTTTATGTTCACCTTACACCCTAATACTTTCTAACCTACTACGCGGTTTGTAAAAATCACCTACAAAAGATATTAGTTTCATTCGTATTTCGTAATTTCTATGTATATAAGGGTATATTTTATCGACATATATATACATAATTCAATATTAACCTTATTAGGACGTTTATCGCTACGGCCTATCGCCGCGGTGGCGGCTCTACGGGGTCGTACATGATTCGTTGTTTGCGAAACGTTGCTCGAATGCGGCACGACGGCACCGACCGGCGCTGAACGCCGGCCGCGGTCGCGCGCCTCTACTTATTTTAGAATTTGTATATTTATAATAATTATACTAGTGAACTAAATTCATATTAATACTTTAAGTTAATAAGTAAATCTTACGACAGAGTTTACGGTCCCTGGTTGCTTGCTGTTCTGTGGCGCGCTAGTCGGCCGCGGGCGGGGGCGAGTCGGGGGGCGGCGACTCTCCGTCGCGCACGCATGCCGACTCCTGATGCTTATTGAGGTAGCTCTTGAGGGCGAAAGTTTTATGACAACGCAGGCATTCAAAGTTTTTGTCAGCCGAGTGAGTCTGCATATGCGCGCGTAGGTTGGAGCGGTCGGCGAACGCCTTGCCGCAGTGCGCGCAGCCGTAGGGCTTCTCCCCCGTGTGGGACCGCAGGTGGCCCTGCAGCAGCCACGGCCGCGAGAACAGCTTCCCGCACACGCCGCACACGTGCGACAGCTGGTGCGTGAGCACGTGCATGGCCAGCGCCGGCATGGACACGTACGCTTTGCCACACTCACCGCAGCGCTTGGCCGCCACCGAGTCCAGGCTGCGGTGCGTTTGTTTGTGTCGCGACAGATTTGAGGATGTGGCGTACCGCTTGCCGCATTCACTACAAGTGTATTTGGATTTGTGTTCCGGTTGCTGGGCGCTCTCGATCGGTGCGTTGGCATAGTTGCGACGCTTAGACCGGCCGTCGCTTACGAAGAAGGCGTCGTATGTATAGGCGATGGTCTCCTTCGGCCGCTCCGAGTTCTGCTCCTGCGAGGGCTCGGCCTGTGGAGGGGGCGGCTCAGGTTGCGGGGCTGGGTCTGTCTGCGGCGGTGTTGTTAGGAAAACAGCGTGTTGACTCAAGTCGAGTATAGCGTGCGCCGCGTTGAGGTCCTCCTCGGCGCGGTGTAAGTACGCGCGGTCCCCGAGGCAGTAGGGACGATAGATATCCTTCTTCTTAGGCGGTAGAGACAGAAGAGTGCCCGTGCTGGAGTAGCACAACGAGTTGGACTTGCCGCTCGCCGGTGGCGGAGGAGAGGAGACAGGCGAAGATTGGAGTTGCACTTGGAGAAAAGGCGGATCTGTCGAGTCGGAGGCGGAGAGGTGGAGAAGTGCGTAGGAGAGAGGCTGAGTCGCCGGCTGAGAGGGGCCGGGGGGAGCCGGGCTCACCTCACTTGGTAGTTGTGCGGTGAATTGTGTGGAAGGCTGCTCCTCTGTGTAACCTGTACAAACAAAATTTTCAGTGTTATTTTTTATACTTAATTTTTTTTTATATTTGTTACAAATATCACATATTTGTAATAGCTTTAACGGAGAGTCTGTTCAAAGTGTATAGTATAGAGGTATTAAGTCATAATATTTAATTACATCGTTTTAGAAACAATCATTGAGCTTGACACAAAAAAAACTAAATAGAACTCTTAACGCCTAAATAGAATTATAAGTAAAAATAATTTCTTATCGTATCGCAATATCGTTAGGAAGATACTCATTTATATCCACTGATTATTTCGCGAAATTTATATTGCCTTCTTTTAAAATGATTTGTGAGTGTATTTCTACATTAATATTATAAAAAAAATGTTTGATTGAACGCGGTAATCTTAGGAATTAGTGCTTGGATTTAAAGAAAATCTTTTTGTTTAATCGTTTATCGGGAAAGGTTATAATGCTATATTCTTCTTCTTCTTTGTCATTTCGCTCTTGGAAGAGCGGTCGTGGTCGTCCTTTTTAAAGGTTGGTGGTGCGCCACACAGGCCGACGCCATTCTACGTGGTGCCTGGTGCACTCGTAGAGAGGGTCATTATAATGCTATATTACATTACGCTAAAATCTATAAAAAAAATGTTGAAACAACGGGAAAACTCAAGAGATTCCGTGCGTGCGGTGCGTAAACGAATAAAGCTACGAAAAAACCATGTATGACGGAATTTTTCGCATTTAAAAGATCTAAAAAAAATTCAACGACAGCATATATCTATTTCTTAAATTTAACCCACAGTAACTACTTTTATTTTTTACAAATTACAAGAAAGTTAAAATACTGTTTTTTTTTTCAAACTATTTTAAGCTATTGCTCTAGTGTTTCAGGGGCAAGCCTGCGACAGTAAACGCGACAGGTTATGGATTCATTTCCCACTCAAGAAAATGAAATATTTAATGTTTTCATTCGCTCTGGCAACGAAGCAAAGCGCGAAAAGCCACCAGAATTCGGCAGAAAGTGGGAAATGGAGTGTCTTAACACTAGGTTCCCTTTACCTACCCTGCGGGATACAGCGTGAACCTAATTTGATTTGTTTGTAAGTAAAACATTATTGTACCTAAGAATTCATCACATTCTGTTGCCATTGGATTTTTTATTCATTTTATTTAGCTCCCCAGTATACTAGCGGCTACTACCCTTACACTATACTAGCGGCCAGTCCGCGGCTTTGCCTGCGTGAACTACGTTATTATTAATTTTTGTTTTTATGAGTTTTTATGTTTTATAAGTGACGTCCATGCAAAATTTCAGATAGGAGCATAGGATTGCATTTGTAGTAACGAAGTTTCATACAAACTTTCAACCCCAAAAACAACCCCTTAGAAGTCGAATATTGCAAATTCCCGTCTTAGCGAGCACCTACATCATATAAATAACTCCTATGCAAAATTTGAGATTCCTAGCACATGTAGTTTCTGAGATTTCGTGATGAGTGAGTGACCTTTCGATTTTATATATGTATATATATATATATAGATATAGATAGATGAAAGAGAGCAATCATTTTTAATATTATCAGTACAATATTCACAAAATTAAAGTAAGCACCATCTGATTCGAGTGGAAATGGTAGCATTTGTGAATATAGCAGCCGATAGCGGCGATCGACGTTCAGCTTTAATTAAACGAATAGTGGAAAATTGAGTTCTACCACTCAATTTATTCAAACATAGCGCGAAGCTAACAAGTTGCGAAATCGGTTTTCAGGAGAACAATTGACGCACTCAGCTCAGTTCGGTTACAGCACTAGCTTTAAACAACTTGCTGGTGTCCCCATTATTGATATTGATAGTTTATAGGTACTTGTATTTGATAATTCTTTAAGTCAAATATGAAATAAATCTTTAGTGTAAATATTTTATGATATATCTATTAAAATTTTATTGAAAAATTTTAATTCAAAGCTGTCAATGATTAAGAGGAATTTTATGACTGTATGAGGCAAATTTATTGAGATTGTATGTAGTAAAAACTTATTAATATTAAATAATTTTATATTAAAAACGAAATGAGCCAGGGTTTTTGTATGCGTGGGTATGTGTGTATTCATTCACTAATAGTTACAAAACACTGTAAATTAAATATGATCTAAAATATCTCTCTCTACGTTGAGCTAATGATTCAGCTATTGCATATTATTTTAAAATAGAACAATTTTAATCTTTTTCATTATTCTATGCTGTATCCTGCATATCGCGGGGTAGGCAGAGGGAACCAATTATTAAGATATTCATAAGAGAATTACGTGTTCAGTAGCGGAACTTAACGCTCTGCCTCGTCATCAGAGTGAAGAAATGGAAATAAATGTAAATAAATATTTCACTTCCTCGAGTGGGGATCGAATCCACAACCTTCGCGTTACAGTATACAGTTACGCGGAGAACGGAATGTCTTGCTTGACATTATTTTTTTTTTGCCTACTCCAGTTTTCACTCAAAAGGTTAGCTAAAATGAAAACAATAATTCTATGAGTTGCAAAAGCTTGTTCAAATGACATTTTCAATTGAACCTAATGATAATTTTAAATGAATTTCCATACGCAGGTTTCCATTTGTGAGGTCCATTCCAAGTGCTAATGTTTTAATTCTCTAGTGTTGCATAACATAAATTTGTGCCAGTGTATTCTTGCAATAAGTTTCCCCAGAATTTAGCCTTGCCTTGCTCTTATCCGGTTCCCGTCGCACCGGCGCCAAGCTATTGGAAGTTCCAACATATGTTTAGGTTTTCTTTGTTGGTGGGTTCATTTATTTAAGACCATAACGTATAGTTTCCCATAAGCTCCAATTATTTGGCTTATGAAATATTAATGTGAAATTTCGTACCTACAATGAATATTATATTAAAATTGATTCAAATTTAGGTGTAATATCAATAATTTTCACATGTAAATTTATCAATGTACAACGCGGAATACATTAACACTGGCTCGCAATTAAATGAGCACTATGAAATATTTAATATTTATCTGTCATTTCGAACTCTACTTATCTTCTTCTATATATATAAAATCGAAAGGTCACTCACTCATCACGAAATCTCAGAAACTACAAGTGATAGGAATCTGAAATTTTGCATAGAAGTTAATTGTAGGACGTAGGTGCTCGCGAAGACGGGAATCTGCAATATTCGACTTCTAAGGGGTTGTTTTTTAGGTTGAAAGTTTGTATGAAACTTATAGGACGTAGGTACTCATAGAGACAGAAATTAATAATAACGTAGTTCACGCAGGCGAAGCCGCGGGCGGGCCGCTAGCACATATATAAAATTAAAAATCGTTTTGTTTCGTCTGTAAATGGACAACGTTATTGAGGCACTTGTTAAAAGAATCGACATCTAATTCATCGCATGAAGAAAATGGCTTCAAAATAAAAATATAGCTGGTAAACCCATTTTCATTTATGGCATTGATACAAAACAAACGTAACAAAATCAACGCTTAGCGTGCCAACTGTGCGCCGCAGATACAATAGTAAAAACAAACCCGGACAGTGGGATGAGCGGAGGGGTACGCCGCATTGCACCAGTTGAATCTCGACCCTGCACACCCCAAGGGTGTGTATCCACCACCCCTACAGACCTTGCCCCTGCCCCTGCCCCTCACCGCCCTCCCGCCCGCCGCGTCCTCCCGGGACTCCTGCTGGTACTTGTTGACGTACGCTCGTGGAGAATCGGGACGCTTACTACTTGGATTTTGAGGAAAACTAAAGGTTGCTAATAAAATTGAGGAAATTTGCTTTTGCTCGACGGCTCGTAATTTAATATTTTAATGTGCTCAAATGTATAGATAATTTTTCTGACATTGGTTTATTATCCTAAACCTGTTATTAGTTAATAAAAAAATATTAAATAATGATGAAAATGTCGGCGTTGAGTTCCGCCACTCAACACGCAATGCCTCCAGAATACTAGGCTCCTAGGCGAACACTAGGCTCCCTCTGCCTACATTGATAATGATATTATACAAACTCTGTATCTTTTAATTATAGAAGTTAATTTTAACGAGATGTCTATGTTAATATTTTTTTTAACCGACTCCTTTTTTAAAAAAGGAGGAGGCATCGACGACAATTATATATACTTTTTATAGTAATTATAAGTTTCTTATAACAATTGTAAAAAGATTTAGATGTTATTTTGTTTTTAAGTACCTACATAAGTTACTAGGGAAATCATTTAACGAAAATTTTGAACAAGATAATCTATTAATATACAAGTATTTCTGTACGTTTAATACTTTTAGAGTGATATGATAAAAATATATAACAAATGTCGGTTTCCAAAAATTTTGTTTTTGCGGTGTTGAAAAAGCGATGTCGAAATTTAGGTCAGGCAAGACCGGAGTTCTCCCGCATATACATTATACTGGTATACGAAGCTATCGCACAGATGCTCCGAGACCGCAGCATTCTCACGATCTCATATGAAATCCCCCACATTCTTAATTTGTCAGAATATATGTCTACAATTCCTAATGGTGTGCAAGATATATTTGTTGTGACCTATGCAATTTTGTTTTATTGTTGACTATCGACCCCCTCGCGGCTTCGCCCGCTTGGACTACGTAATTATTAATTTACTATTCTGAATTAGTTCTGAATTTGAATTCGTTTTCTTATAATAATATCTGTATCTGAATTAAGAATTAAGAAATTTCAATTAATTCAATAAAACAGGAATTTATAACAATTTTGTCGAACAACATTCTTTAAAAATTATAACTTGTTTTATTTATCTAAGTTGATAAAATAAAACGTGAAGGAAAAACTTTAAGTAAAGGGAAGCTTACTGAAATACAAAATTAGTTTTCATCAAACAGTTTCACGATAATCAGGTTTATTCGGGCTAATCGCACAGACAAACGGAAAAAAAAATAAAAAAATCGTTGTTTTTGATCCCATTACGTTATTAAATGCCATCAATAATAGTTTTCTTATATGTCTTCCACGTACATGTTGTCGCGTAGATATTGTTTTTTTGAATATTCATTTCGAGCGAGAGTTCGTGGGCCATTCGGGTACCGATCGCTTTGTAAAGCTAAAAATTCCTTTAGTATGCTAACTACAGAAACGACACACCCCACGCACCCTGCCATGCTCGTATATCATTCCAGCGCAAAAATAAAAAACGTTAAGTGAAAACTTGAAACTTTGTTATACATCTTTACGTCTACTATTTACATATAAATCCAACCAGGCTGTATCCCGCCGCAGCAGGGTAGGCAAAGGGAACCTAGTGTTAGACAGTAATTGAACTGGATGAATTCTGGAGAATTCGACGGAAAATGGACAACGAAATGCTTCCAGGCATTGCATGTCGAGAGGCGGAGCTCAACACCACGCTTTGTCTCGACACCAGAGCGAAAAAATCAAAATATATAAATTTCAATAAATATTACATTTCAGCGAGTGGGGGCGAACCCACAGCCAGTCGTGTTTTCAGTCACTCGGATAAATATTTTATTAATGTTTTTTTAATAATCACTAGAGTATAATATTTCTCATAACAAAAGAAAAATTTTAAAGAGTAGGCTGTAAAGAGCAAGCGGCACATTTAACTGAAACGATAATCGATTTTCAATTTGTACAAATGTATTGGCTCTTATAAAAAACTGGTGGAACTTGGGGACCTTGTTTGGGGTCCATAAATCGTAGGCACAGTTACAAAGAATAAAGCGTTCTGAGCCGTGTACCGATCAAAGTAATTTATTACTCTAGTCTACTCTCTGGTTTCCATTACATCCTATTCCCGGATAAAGTACCATCGTCATCGAAATGGAGTTAACAATTTCGAATCCACATCTCTAATAGAATAGTGACAAAAAAAAGGTTATTGAAAATCGTTTTTTATAAAAAAAAACCAGCGTGAACCTTAATCGTTTTAGAAAGAGATAATAGAAAATTCTTAGGTGAGTATTATATTTAAAACTAATTATTATCCAACATAAAGTACATTTCATAACATGAATATACATTATAGAAAGAGAAATGAAGGAAGCAAGTTCGATTTTAATTTTTTTAAGGTAATGCTTAAGGTAAGTCTTTGTAAAAATGTTTATGTTGATTATATTGTGAAGGAAAATCAACACTGTATTAATTATTACCTAGGAGATATCTTTTTTTAATGGAGTATATTATAATATACTAAAGTACACTGATAAGTTACAAATAAGTATTATATACGGACAGACGAAATGTCTTATTTTAAGTGGGCGAGATGAAACAGCCATGATTTATGTCTGACATTAAGGGCCTGCAATCGACAAAGTGTGATGACTTGGCAAATTTCATTAACTGCCTCCTCACTGCCTCTGTCACAGAAAATAAAATGTAGATAAGTCTTTTAAGAATATCTAAAAATGACTCTACTCTAAATATATAACGTTCAATTAGTATTTAGCTAATTAATGGGTATATCAAACGCAAAGAAACTGTCCTATATCAAAGGAGTATAATATTGCTTAGTAGCAGCAGTATATGCTGCTCCTTATAACTTGGCTAAAATCATATACAGGTATATACCTATATATGTTTTTCAGCTAAGTTGATTAATTTAAAAATGTACATACCTGTTTCAGAAGTTTAATTTGAGGCCAGTTGTGGCACAGGGGCACAAGCGTGTGACTGTAAGACAGACAGGTTGTGGGTTCAATTCCCACTCCAGGAAATTGAAATAAATATTTAATATTTCAATTTCTTCGCTCTAGTGTCGAGGCATAGCGCGGTTTTGAGTTCCTCCACACATCAAAAATGGGGAACGGAATGTCTAAACGCTAGGTTCCCTCTGCCTACCCTACTGTGTGCGGAATACAGCCTGAAACTAAAAGAAACAGAAAAGAAAAAAAGGGAAGATTAATTTTCTTTTTCGTAATCCAAGGGACTGTAAACTTGGATAAAAGTAATTTTAGATATATTTTACAAGTAGTAAATTTAAAAACTATCTGCTATTGAAAAGAAAAACTCTGATTCTACATACTAGAAAAATTTACGTCCATTAATGCTGTGAACTATGTAGAGCTGGCGGTGCGAACATACGAGTAGGACAGTAAGAGTAAAACGCCAATAAGAGGCTCTCAGCCACCGATATTGCTTTGTGTGGTATTGCGGGGCGCCCGGCGCCCTAGACATTGTTATATAATTATCATGACTAGTCATTTTGAATATGAAACGTTCTTCGAGTGATAATATTACATATTGCAAAGGTTGCAATATTCTATTTATTATTTAATAATACTATTTTTGTTTGTATGTAAATAAGTAGGATATGTAATAAGTAAGTATACTTTTGTACAAAACCATATAAGCCCGTAAAATATTGTATATTCTATGAGTTATAAATATTTTGTTTATTTTATTTATTCCATAATACTTCCTTTTTTGCCCTTACTCTTCTTGATTTTACAGAAAATGCTGTAGACTTCACCTTAGGTGATGGAGAGAGGTCTACGTAATGCTAACGACTATAGTCTATTTTCTTAGCTTGTGAAAAAAAGTTAAAAAAGAAATCATTTGGATCGGATATGAATCCCTGGACCACGTTTCTTCTACGTGATGGAACGTTAACAAGAAGCACCTTGTCCCTATTGGAGTTTTCTTTGATTGCTTTTTGAGAAAAAGTGCAACCGTTGCTTGATTAAAGTACACTCATGTTTCAAGTATAAAAACGTCAATTTAACAAAAAAATTAACATTCAACAAATATCTCTGAGCTTAACAAAATAAGAAATTTATAAAATACAACAAAAATAAGAACGAAATAACAAGAGTTCAACGAAAATATCTGGAAACGGGAAAACTCTCGTATCAACAAGTAGATCAATGATAAAAATGGCGGATGTAGCCCGACCGATGACAAAATTTAGTAGTATTAAAACGTTTGGTTTCGTGTTTGTATACGTTATTTACTACTTTAATTTAGTACATTTAACATTAATAATATATATTTAAATATTTAGTATCTGAAAAAAGATTCAAAATTACATTCTTGTTCGAAAAGCCGTTATTCACTTATTCATTGAAATGAAAATCTCAGTTCGCTGGAAAACTTAAATTGAGTGGTTTTATGCAGTTTTATAAAAGTTTATTTCGATGCTGGTACACTGCGGTCGATTCTGTCCACGAAACAATTTCCACGGGTCAAAGTACAAGACCGCAACTAAAAAAAACCTTTACAATAGCCTATATGCGCTTTCAAGTTATTTTTTAAAAAATCCGATATATTTTATATTGGAAGCGATCGATGAGAACAATGAACAATGTTTTTAGTTTTTGAAGGTTTCTAAGAGGTGGGGGTTCAAAACCCGCTACGTTAAAAATTTGATACATTTCCTAAATTCACGTCATATTGTGTCATACATATGCACATAAAATATAAAGCAGCATTTATATAAATTTTAATTCTAAATATTCTTTATTCAAACAGTCTTTGACAAGCACTTTTTGTACTCGCAGACGTTCTGAAAGACCGAAGTGAAGAGCTGGCAGGAAACTAACCAGTTGCTCTTTTCAATTTCAAAGTTACAATTTTAAAAGTTACAATATTAAAATGGTAGCTATATGTGTATTAATATTATTTTAAATTACATTTTTGTCCAGAAGTACAATGTTGGTTTTAGGTATGTTATGATATCTCCAGAATTTATAAGAAAACTATAATCATCTATAAGCCATCGCAATTGTGAGGATCAAATTTATAATTATTAGAAAAATTATGATTACTATTTCCGAGAAAATGAACACATGTAAATTATAGATTGACGTTTTTCCATTTTATTCCGTCTTTGTTTGACAATATATTGAAACTTGATTCTTCGGAAGTTCGAGATTTATTTTAGTTGAATGCCAATAACACCTATAAAGTCCACGTAAAGAAATTGAGCCTATTATTATTTTTCAGCCTATCACTAGAGTACTATTGTAAAATATATGATGTTTACTATTTAATTTATAGGAAAAAGAAAAACATTAAAAATATATTTAATAGGAAAACACTCAATAACTTAATATAGGGAATCTTACTACATTCGTGTTTTTAATAGTTAATTTAAACTTTTTGTTACATTCGTTTTTAAATTGTTTGATTATAATCTGGATATAAATAAATACTGGATTGAAACGTACTTAGATTTTATGTTATGTCATAATAAAAATGTCTAAGGAAATTGAATGAATTTGTAAAAGCTCCTTTAAAGTGCTTCTGAGGAGTTGAGTAGAACCCACTAAGTACCTCTTGGTACATGGCGCGTTTCTTCTACTTAATGTATGATATTATCTTTTTTCCATTATCCTATTAATAAATAGTGTATAATTTCACAAGGTTTTTTTTAAATTACATTAGGACACCACTTAACGTTCTACTGAGAAATATGACAAGTGTTTTAAAAAGGAAAAAATTAAATAAAAAAAATGTTGAAATAAGTAAATTTCGCTATTAAAATTGCGCAATGCGTTACGCGGGAGCAATTAATACGCATCAAATGAAGGGCTGCCTTCGGAACTAAATCAGGCCTCGGTAATTGGCCACATGCGGCGTGGACCAGAAAATCAATAAGTGACCCTTGTTCCATGGTTCGCCACCCAAGCGGTTACCAGCTGCAACTTTGTTAGGTGTTCTCATACATTTTTAAATTAATTCTAACACTCGAAAGAAAACACGTTAATATCTATGAGTAGAAGATTATGTAGTGTTTTATAATTTTCAAAGTGTCTTTTGTTTCCCTTCCACAGTAGTATCCGAAGGTCATTGAAGAAAACTGTTTTTTAGAGCTGTAATTTATATTTATTTTGCAGTTTAAGTACTTTTTTCGTGGCTATCGACATTGTATCAAAATGATTTACTTAAAAACAGGCCAAGTGCGAGTCAGACTCGAAGGGTTCCGTACCATTACCTATAAAAACGGCAAAACATCACGTTTTATGTTTGGGAACCAACTTTTAATCTTTGGGTACGGAATCCTTAAAACGTTTCAACGTTAATATTTACGAGCCAAGGTGTCACCCCGCATGACAGTAGCTAAAAAAGTTGTTGTTGATATACTTCGTTTGAGAATTTAGATTCACGCTGTACCCAGTAGAGTATTCAAATGGGACCTAGTTTTAAAACCTCGTCACCCATCTTCCACTCAACGCTGATTCAACGCTGCTCTTTGTCTTGTTACCAGAGCAAGGAAATAAAAATAATTCATTTTCCTTGAGTAGAAATTGAACCCACATCCGTCATAACGACCCTGATATAAAAAAATGTTAAATCGTTATGTACTTTTATACGGATTTTATTGTTTCGTCCTCGCAACATTAGCACAATCAACATGACGTTCGACTGCTAACACTTTCTCAAAAGAGTTTCAAGCGTCCAAAGTGCAATGGAGGAAGAGAAGAGGTCACGTTTGTTACATTTTTTACTTCGACTCTGTATCAGTGTTATAGAAGATTTAAATCAGCTTTACGCTATATCCTGCACACAGCAAGTTAGGCAGAGGAAACCTAGTGTTAAAACACTCCGTTTCCCATTTTCTGCCGAATTCTAGAGGCATTGTATGTTGAGCGGGACTCAACGCGCTTCACCTCGACACAAGAGCAAAGAAATGAAAATATAAATTTAAATAAATATTTCATTTTTTCAAATGGGACTTACAGTCACAATCCCCTTTGTGCCCCTGTGCGACTACATGCATATAGATAGAAGATAGAGATATAGATAGAGAGAGAGAGAGAGATAGATAGAGAAGATAGAATAGAAGATTTAAATAAACTATAATATGTCTGTCTATTCGTATATATGTACACGGTCTGAGTAGCGGTAGTAGTTGGCAAACGAGGTTAATTGCCACCGATAGCGCGTTGTATCGACAGCGTACAATGAATACGTAGAGTAGAATCTCTTATGTAATTGTTAGTCCATTGCGACATATATATGTATACACGATGCACTCAAGAACAAAAAAATGAAGCATGTAGAAATTACTTTTTCCATTTTAAATTAAATAATAAGTTACACTATATACCTACATATCTATATAAGTGCAAGTGAAACGTAACGTAAACGAAATGCATAGAAAATGAAAAACTTTTCTAAAAATGTATCTTTTGAAATAATAGTAATGTTATCAATTTCAGTATAAATGTGCTGACGTGTGGAAAATGCAACACGACTTTCCTTTCCACTGAAGAGGCTTAGTGCCCGCTTTCTCCGCTGCTACCTACTACCTATCCTGTCAATCGGAAGCATTGTAGGTCGGCTGAAAGCTCCTCGAGCTGCTATAAAAGGTTTTTGCTTCACCGAACAAATGTGAAGGCCGCATAAAGCTGTAGCAGCGGGCTCGACATAATGTACATACGAATTTTAACGTATAATAAAGTATTACTTGTATAATGATGTACTAATGAAAAAGGCATATGCAATTATTGATTTATTAATAACGGTAAATAATTAACAATATACATATAAGTAAAATATATGTACTATCAATAAATGCCTTCGTTCAAATAATAATTTAAATACTATATAAATTTAAAATTTCACTCTGTACTGTAGTCACTAATTAAATATACTAGTTAATAATCTCATTATTATTTTACATTAAAATTTATTTTAATTTTAATTTTTTCAAATTCAAATTCAAAATTCAAAATATTCTTTATTCAAATAAACTTATAATAAGCACTTTTGAATCGTCGAATGAACATATGAACAAAGAGCTACCACCGGTTCGGAAGGCAGTTCTGCTGAGAAGAGCCGGCAAGAAACTCAACAGTTGCTCTTTTCAAAATCAATGGTACAATCACAATCTGTTACATTAGTTGGCAGCTATCCTGCATTACATTCAATAGACATTAATTCCATACATGTTTATCTTCTAAATATTCTTGAACAGTGTAATAAGCTTTACTTGTTAGAATTTTTTTTACTGATATTTTAAATTTTGGAAGTGGCAAACCTAGAATACACTGCGGAATTTTATTATATACACGTATGCTCAGACCCATAAAAGATTTATTAACTTTTTGGAGGCGAAAACTTGGAGTAACAATCTTATCTTTATTTCTCGTTCCTATCGTATGATTGTCAAATTTACCATTATTTTAATATGTAGTCGTAATATTTCGATGAAATGATAGTTGATAGTTAGTCGTCAGTCGTTTGTTTCTTTTTTTACTGATGATTCAATCAAGTTTAGTCTCTACCTCCTACTGACAATAGTACTATTAAATTTCTTTTTTATACTCTTAAACTTATAAATACGTACAAATAAATATAATTGCAGTAACCAGCAATTTGTCATTTTAAAAAAACGTCACTAAAAATATACATAGCAAATAATTAATAAATAATACAATCTTAAATCGCACTCGAAAAGAAAACGAGCTTGCCTTAATTGACGATTTCGATTTGTCTGTTCTTAGAAGAACTGTTACGTCCTTTCATCCAGAATTCAATAAGAATGTTTTCAGTAATTTCAATAACTCAGATATTTTTTCTAATAATATGTCTCTACTCATTATTCTTTTTGATTATTTAGGCTTATATTTTCTTACTAATTCTATTGAAAACTGAAAATAATTTCATAAATACATTTAATAAATATTCTTATAGTTCAAGCAGGCGTAGCCGCGGCCGGGTCCACTAGTATACAATATAATATATATGTAGACAGATGATATTTTTTCTTAGCTTACAAAAATGAAAAATATATTAAATTATATTATTTATTTATTATTTGTATTATATTTTTTGCTGATGCTATATTTCTGTCTTTGTAATTACCTACTTGTATGTGTTTTGTTAGTTCAGTTTTACAGTAGATGGTCTCTAGTAATATATTTGATTTTTTTAATGTATGTAAAATTAATGAATGTTGACACATGTATACTTTAGCTCATCAGAGAGCTGAACGTTATTCAAGAGGCTCAAGTTCAAATCCGGGTTTGATAACAATTTTATCTTTTGTTTATCATTACTGAAACAAGAACTTTAATTTTCAAGATTAACTTTACACTTCGGCTGTATAAATCTTCTGATAATAGAAAGGAAGTACCTACCTACCTATACTTAATTATGCTGTGAGAAAACATACCCAAACAAATATGTTGAATTAATAATTGAAATTTACTTCACAAATAATTTGTAGTAATTAAGGTATTTATAATTGGAAGCGCGTTAATCCGACTGAGGCCGTGGGTATTATGGCAGTGATGACAATTATTTACTGACAGACATGTCGTACGATGGACACGGCACGTACAAAATCCTTGAATTTGTCACAGAATTTTCTTTCTTTTCTATTGTATGTGGCTCTAATAGAATATTTAACGATTATTAAACTAAATGTCGTATATGGGTTACTCTATAAAGTGTTGTATTTTTTTTATTTTCAAATATACGAAAAAATGTGAATATTGTTGAAACAATTAATTATTGAAACAAAACATTAACTATACATATTTATAACTATAAATACTACACATATTTACTGAAGCTGCAACTCTATCAAAGTTCACAAAGAAAATGCAAGTGCAATTAAATTGTTGTAGAACTTAAATATGTTGTTTATAAAAGCTTTCTGAAACTTAATGTTTTAATGGGAACTGTCACATACATATTTATGTTATTAATGTATTAGATATTCTACACGTAAGTGTTTTCACTTTTTTTTTCCATTTTTCGTCAACTGTCATCAACCTTCACATACATGCCCTGAGTGGTGTCCACATGCTTAATACGTAACCTTCCTTAGTATCACCGATACTATGTTCTCGAAGGTTCCCACATGATGAATCTCATACAATCTTATAAACATACTTTTGCTTCATATATATTTTTTACCACTCTTTCATCACACATTCTCCCATCCCAAACCACCAGAGCATGGTGTTCTACATTCTTATTGTGATATCCTCGCTAGGGTTTATCTCTTCATTGTGGATTCAGTTGGCTAAACTGCCTTGGCATAAGCTACAAAGAGACCGTATGTCCACAGCATTCATCTCTCTTTCAATTATACCTAGTAATATCCATGTTTCGCTACCGTCGGCACTATATATATCGTCACTATATTGTGAACACTAAACTAACGCTTCCACTTCTGTAACTGGCAAGGCATATTGCCTTTCCACGTCTACTTCGTATCTTCCGTCTCTATTAAATACATACGAATATACAACTACATTCACTTGTTCTAAAACCAATCAACAATAAATTAGAATATAAATTATGGTAATACAACAATAAGTTATAATATATTTTACTGTCTCTGTATAAGTTTTAGGAAATGCTACATATATTTAAAAAAAATGTGCTCATGTGGAAAAAATAATAGTCTACATCGCATGCGCATAGCGTCACAATTACTATGTTATAAAAGTAAAATTCGCAATTTAATACACTTGCAATCGCAGTTAACAAAGCTTATGGAGAATATGTAAAATAATGTGAATAATGGTGAACGGGCTTAACTTAAATTTATGCTTTTAAGTAAATTGAAGATTACAAACTCTCCCTGACAGCGACGGCTCCAATGCGTCGACTGTTTCGATGGTAATTTTGTATCTTCGTATAAGAAGCCATAGTGTATTACGACATTACTCCAGCTTATTTTTTTATCACTTTTACATGGCATACTGATATTCATTTCATATTATTGATATTAAGACTTAAAGCAATGACATATGACAAGTACTCACCGTTGTAGAGGAGAGTGGGCTCAGGATCGCGAGGAGAGGGCCCCGGCGCGGTGGCGGCGGGCGCGGGGCTCCGGCCGCGCCCCTCACCGACCACGTCGATCTCCTCGTCGGACTCGTCGGCCCGCCCGGTCGTCGGAGCCGCCTTCCACTTCTTGGCCATGAGGCAGCGCGGCATGGCGGCGCCCGCATCGGCCTCAGCGCGACCGCATCAGCGAGAGACAGACGAACAGAGAAAAGAGAGAAAAGAGAAAGAGCGGTGCCCCGGGCGAGCGGCGGCGGCGGCGTTGCGGCGATCGCGCGCGTCCTCTTGCGTTGTGAGGGCAGCCGCCGCGCTGTGCCGTATATATGCGGTGCGGGTGGTGCGCGCGCCGCCTCTTCGATCGATGGGGGCCTCCGCCTGGGGGGGTGCCTGCCGCACAACTTCGCTGCCAACTTGGAGCGCGACCTAGCTCGCTACTCGCAATCAACCAGTGGAAATAGTGCGGACCCTAGTCGTCACCCACGTCGCTCGCCGCTTGCCGGTCGTCGCTTGCCGCTCGCCGCTCGCCGCTTGCCGCTCGCCGCTCGTGCGCTTACCCGCGAGGAGCAAACACGCACCTGTCGCAATCGCAAACTTAAACGTGTCATCAACTTTATTTTCAATTAATATGCTTTTGTCTATATCTATGAAACTGCCTTTATTGATAATAACTAAATATCTATATTATTTTAATGTTTTTTAATTTCAATTTCTGCAATTTAACTGTTAAATATAAATTTGATTTTTAAACATAAACAAACAATTCATTAAAGTTAAATTAATAATTTGTCTGTTTTTAAGTATAAAAATTGAGCTCGTAGATAAGATAATTTTTAATTGGTTTGAATTTTACTACAAAATTTAATTAATTTGCTTCTCTTTAAAAATAGAAATACTGTAAACACAATTGTTTTGTTTTATTTTGTATCCATTCCATAGTCTAATTCATTATATATATATTTTGTAGAAAATATAAAATAACTTATTTTAAATTTACTATAGATAATCACAAGCAAGATTTAAGGGAAAAGATTATTTTATTCTCCACCTCAAAAACGAAATATATGTAAAAAAAAAACGATGAAGTGTCCACAATTGAACATTATTCGATTAATACAAAAGATATAGTGTGATGAGGCAGGATGAGGTTCTTCGGAGGGCATGTACGAAGAGGTTGATGACAGTGGATGAGGCGAAAGTACTACTACTAAGTAGCAATATACTACTACTACTAGATTCAGCGTGAAGTTAGTAGTAGTAGTATATTGTGTGATATTATGATTGAAAGTGTGCAGGTACAGTACTTTTGGATAGAATTGAATTGACTGCGGAGATATTTGCAATAATAAAAGCCATATAAGTTGCTTACAATTTATTTAAACAAAATAATGAAGTTCTTCTAACTTACAATATGATCTAAGCGATCACACGTAGTGAAAGGTGACAAATCAACGGATGTCATGGTTCACAGGTTCAACTGCAACCCTCTCGATTACAACTTAGGAAACAAAACAATAACAAAAGAAAGTAATAATAAAAAAACACTAATAATAAAAAAAACTAGTAGTAAAAAAAAGTAATAATAAAAAAAACTAATAATAAAAAAAACACCTAATAATAAAAAATAAAGTAATAAAAAAATAAAGTAATAACAAAAAAAAGTGTCTTCTTCTTAATTATAGGAAGTACTAAATTTACAGACAGTTATATTAATATTTATACATTATTAATGATTAAGAGTCTATAAAAGTTGTACAACTAGACTAAAGGCCATAATTGTGTTAATAGTTTTTAGTACGTTGAGAAGTACTATCTGAATCGAAGCTAATGATAATGAATGCTACTTGTGGATATCTGCCGCGTTATATACAAACTTTAAATATGTATGTTTTAACATGACTGTGTGATAGTGCTTCTCAATTTTTACAAATAATGACGTAACGATATATTGTCTCATCATTATGTTTCGGAATATCATTATTTTTTTATTATTTTTTTGTGGAGTTGTTTTTACTAAAATATGAAAAGACAATATTTATTGAAAATATAATGATATTCCCGAATATAATTATAATAATTAAGAAACATTATTCGTTACATCTAAAAATAAAGAGCTATAAAATCTCTAAAGTAATGCTACAAAATCTCTATAAACTTTATCCTACTTTACACATACTGTTTACTGTAAAAATGTATAATTATAATGTTTTTTTTTTTAATTCTGCACATTAACATTTTTAGAATATTCCATATAAAATGTAAAATGCTCGAATATTACTAGTTACGTCTATAAACAATATTCGTCGAAAGCGTCGCAATACATTTATTTTATAAAGATTAATAATAATTAATCGTTACTATTAATAAAAACGGTGGTTCTTTATTTGTGTATGCTAATATTTAAACAATGGAATGCTATAAAGTATATTTTAATAATAATTATTATTATTATATATGCTTTGCCACTATAATTATGCTGTACCTAAAAATTGTGTATATAAATATTATACTTAAACTGCAATTCGCAAATATTCGTTGTTGGCGTTGTAGTAAATACTTGTATGTAATATGAAAATATCGTAACTTATTTTGACTCTAAATATAAGTAAATGTATATTTAATTTAATTTATGACATCTTTCGTAATAGCTTATGGTGTTTTATTATATCTAATATTGAATATATAAGTTCATATTGTCGAGGTCAATGCTTTTATTAAGTTTATTAAATATTAAATTAAATTATTGAAACTTCATTTTTTTTATAGCGAACGGTAATTTTTTCAGCAAATGTAATATCTAATTTATTGATGAATATATACACTGGTTTTATTTTATATAATATAGTAACACTTATATCATCTTTATGTAATTTTTCAAATAATTATATTTTTTTTTATGTTGTGTATAAAAGCATTTTGTGTATTCATTTCCTAGTTTTCCTTTTAGATAGATACATTTCAAATTAGAAAATAGATTTTTTTAATTGAGAAATCAATGAGCAATGAGTATTTAAGCTGCACAACGTTACGTCGTTGAACGGTTCCATATAAAAAAGGTCGATGCCCTATTATTACTTTTAGTATTTTGTTTCAATTTATATCTAATTTTTAATATTACACATTCAATTTTAAGTGCAACTACAAACCACCACAACCGTGTTCACTTTCTATATATTAATTAATGATTATAATAAGTTTCTTTTACTCTCCAAATATGCATCTTGTCGTGTTATACGTATAATAAAAATGAAATATAGTACATTAATTAAAACATCCTTATCATAGATTAACAATGTTGATAAAAGTTTTCACAATTTATAAACTATGATATCTACGAATACAAGGTAATATAATAATAATTGATCCTTATTTTGTCTACAGAAAATTGTACAGAAAGTATTGCTTTTGATTTCTCTTAATGCTACACTTAAATGTAATATATCTTAAATACGCGCGCAAAATGCTTAAACAACAACTTAAGAATAGATCCAAACTGTTAATAATTACGTTAAAATATCAAATAGTCAGACATTGTTGATTACTGTTGAAATAACAAAAACTAATGTAAATAATAAAAGACAGTTAAATCATTAGATTTAACTGAAGGGGTGGTTAACTTTAAATAATTATTTCATAAAAACGCTCATACTTCAAACAATTACCGCACAATATTTAGTATTTTTGTTCAAATATTACAAAGTTATCGTAGGCCTTCAAATAAATGAATAATGAAGTTACTGTGTTATCACACCTGCTGCTTACTAAAATGTTATATTTCCATTTCTCTTACTGAAGAATCCATTTTAAATGTTATATTTTAATTTCTTTCATATGTGCATTTTTCACCGAATCCTAGACAATAAGATGGAATATCGCGCCGTAGCTATTGGCAGTTTAGACTTCATCAATTGGTAAGCCGTAGCGTCGTAGCGCCGTAGCACCGTAGCGCCGTAGCGCCGTTACCGCAGATTTCATAAAAAGTTGATAAATAAGAGATATCTACTCTACGCCTACCCGGATTTCATTATTTTAGAATGCAGTTTAAATAATAACACTTTTTATCGCATCTAAGAATTGGTAGTAGGTATGGAAGGTGTACACCACGTGCGCGTATACGCGACAGGCTGGCGCGGGCGGCTACTCTTTTAAGAGAATATCGCGAGCGCACCGCAAGTTCCAAGTTTGGAAGACTTGACTCATTGAATTCAGTTCATTACTTCGGTTCTTCGAATCTTACGATAATAATGATACATCAACACAGCTCGCTTCTATCAGTCTTATTTAAGGTTCGTTCAAAAACCATATTTAATATTTTTCTTATTTTAAAAAACTATCTCCCCAACAAATTGACCTCATTATAGCCTATACATTAGGAAATTTCAATCGAAACAATATCCAACTTACAAGTAACTACGCTACTTCAATTATATTTTGAAATTTTAATGACAAATTGACAAATGATTGTGAAATTGACAGTTATTTTCTAGAAATACTAAATTTGAAAAATATCTTTCGAGTTAAGAGTAGGTTTCAGCATTGCAAATTAAATATACAATTTCTTTTTTATTATGGAAAGTGACCTAGAAAGTGCAATATTAATAATAGTCATTCTGTGAAACACTGCAGTGGACTGGAGGAGACTAAAACTGTTATGCAATATACCAAGCAATACTTTGTATTGTCGTTTAATATGAATTAAATTTGTTTTATGCAATTATATAAAAAGAAATTAACCTTTTAACATTGTAATTAAAAATAACGACTTGTCGGACTATTTTTTGGGAATGTTAGGTCAAAGTGGTGTGGTGGGTGAAGACAAAAATTGTAATAATGTATTCATTAGTATTCAATATCCATTCCTTATCAATTAATTCTCGTATGACTTCCACTAGAGTCGATTTTTTTAACAGGATGTGGATAGATTTGTAACATTAGTTATAGATGGATGAGTATTTTACATGTGCGTATTTATAGATAATTTCTGGGAGGGCCTGACTAGCTTTGAAGAGATATTTGTGTAAATATTTTTTTAATTTTTCGGGGCAAATTTTCTGGGGGGGGGGGCACGGACTACCTGGCCTCTCCTTTTCCTACGCCCATGGTATTTTGAAGCTCATATATTTGTATTTATTACAAATGTTAAACCTGTTAATATAAGTTGTTAATTAAGACATCAATAAAAAATGTATATTGGACAAATGTATAATGGAAAAATGCATATTGTTATTTTGCATTGAACAACCACGTGTGTAACCTTAAGCTATTATTAAAATATGACTAAAGAATCTCCCAGACCGTCCTGTTTTTACAACCGTGTTTCGTATAAGCCTTTACTCGCATCTAAATATCTAAATAATATTATGTTATACAATAATTATTCTACGTTATCACGCTGTGCTTTTTATGTTTTAATTTTTGGTAAGCAACTTATATGTATAGTTGTTTTTCTTTGGCTTAATGAATGTAGGAAGACAATGAAACGTGTTCAGATTTATGCTACTAAAATATATGATAAATCTAATGTCTTATTAATATAGTAATAATTAATAATTAATAACTCTCTAACACGCTACGTAACTATAAAAATATTTTCCTTAAAAAACTTTTACATCCCTTAAATTTTTAAAATTTTTTTTACTAATGTAGCAGATACTGTTCAAAATACGTTTTTGTTATCTATAATGATAAAGAAACAACAAAAAAGACAAACCCTAAATTAATTTATAATAATCGATGTGAATTTACCCAGTTTTCATAATTATTGTATTGTTATGGATTAACCTATCTTATTTATAATTATTTTAAATTTTATGCCAGTAGCTTAAGATCTACACAGGTGATATATTAAAATAATTTTATTATTTCGAGAGATATAACAAACTGAAAGGGCATGTTAGCGTCGCCCAAACAAATACAATTGACTTAATACGTTTAAATAATCGAATCTGCATTCCGGTTTGACATTCATTGAACGAATGAAAACAGCGGTCGTGAATATTTTACGGTCATCAAATTGGATCGACGTAACTTAATAATAACGAAATTTCGAAATTTACTTAATTGTTGCACTTGTTTATCAAAATTGGAAGCTATCAAAATAAATGGATATGTTAATACAATAATATATTATTGCTAGTAGATACTGTTTAAATTGACGGAGAAAATATAGGGGGTAAAAAACTAAGTAATTAACATTTTCAGGGAATTTCCGTTGCCATTGTGGAGTTATTTAAATATACGAGTGTTGTAGGATGAGAGCTGGGAACTTTCATTAAATAACATAAAATAATAGGTAGATAAACGACGTATCCATATTAAATTTTATACTGTGCTTATAATAAAGGGCAAAAGTGTACTGAAAGACTTGATATTATTGTAAATTAAACAATAGAAAAAAGTCCGTCATCAGGCATGTCAACAGACGAGGAGCAGCGTGCCAGCCAACAGCTTGGTCCTGCCAAGGCGTGGACGGCCGCCGCGGGTCTACTCACTAGTGCCTACACGATGCACGCTATTCGTGCTCCTATCGTTTTCTTCTACTCACATTATGTTATTGCTCTCTTTGTACCACAGCTCGACGGTTTCATTAAGTCTCTACGTATCACCGTTGCTACTACCGCCTTAGGTAGCTTACTTACCCTATTATTAATAATGACTACGTATAATAAATTACGTTAATAACATCTCAGGCTCTTGCCATAAATTGACACGATTAAATCCGTCGTCATCATTTCTTAAATCATTATAGAAAGAGCCGTATCAATATTAGGTACACTATTATTGCTTATCATTTTTTTTTTCGCCGCCGAAATTTTGCCTTAATAATATTTGGTTGACAAATTATTTGTCAATAAAATTGTGTACAGAAGTTTATAGAAAATTATGTAGAGAAGTTACCTATAGAGAAATTATTCGTTGCATTGTTCGCCGTGTTCGGCCCCTCGCTGGTTTACACAGTACGGACAAGAGATCTTCTTATGTTTCGTAAGATAGTTCTTTACAGTGAAAGCCCTGTGACAACGTGGGCATTGGAAATTTTTAAAGGTCGAATGTGTCTGCACATGAGCACGGAGGTTGGAGCGGTCTGAGAACGCCTTGCCGCAGCCCAAAAACGCACAGTGGTATGGCCTCTCGCCCGTATGGGAACGCTGGTGACCGCTTAGAAGCCACAGTCTCGAAAACTGTTTTCCGCATACGTTGCAAACGTAGCCCATTCTGTGCGTAAGAAGGTGCATCGCTAGGGCTGGCTTGGAGACATATACCTTCCCGCAATATTGACAGCGCTTGGCGTCATCCGAGTCGAGGCTGCGATGTGTTTGCTTGTGACGGCAGAGGTTGGACAAGGAGGAGTAGCGCTTACCGCACTCGTTACAGTCATATCTGTTCAGTAAGTGTCTCGGATCACACTGTGATATAAACACTGCAGGTGGGCGCGGGAGCGGCGGGGGCGGCGGGGGTGGCGACGATCCTGCAAGTGTCTCGATGCGGTCCATGGTGAGAGGCATCGACAGAGGCATAGACGTCGTCATTGAAATTGTCACAGTTTCGACAATTTGGATTTGTGGTTCCGGGATTGGTCGATAAGAGAAGTAAGCTACTTGAGGTTCCACAGTATTTACGAATTGAGGCAGTGGAGCGACTGAAGGCTCGCCGGTATAGACGCGTTCGGGTGTTTCTTCAGCTATGTAATAGACCCTGGCAGGGTTAGCAATTGTATTCGTAGGCACACTCTGGACGGGGCGCACAGGAGGTTGCTGCACGGTGACGACTGGGGGAGGCCGCGGGACACCTCGCGCGACCGAGAGGAGCATGTGCGCCGCCTCTATATCCTCTGCCGACCTCTTCGGCACCGGCGCACATTCGCGCTCTGCACATCCAGTCGGTTCTGTAAGAATTTCATTATTTTGAAACTTTAAAATAATAATTACTCTTAATTTTTTATTAGGGTGGGAGCAAAGTATAAGTAAAGGTTAATTTAACAATAGTGACGCAAATTGTGAGATATTCTAGTGAAGTACAATTAGTCTATTTATCACTATAAATGGGCAAAAGAAAACAATCATGTTGGATTCATTCCATCAAAACATCAATAAAAAATATTAACATAACAATATATGTCGTATTTTTTCTTTAAGTAGAGAATTCGTGAATACTGTGGACACTATAATTAAATAAGAATGCAATTTTGTTGTTTTTGCTGACTGTGTTAGCATACTTTGTTCTTTGCAAAACATAATTCCTTCGCTAAAAAACTTCTGTAAATAAACTTAATTGATAAACTTTAACAGCCGATATGATCTATTTAATAATAGATTATAAAAAATCAAAAACCCGCAAATAGAAACTAAAAACAAAAAAAATCAAGTCCAATATTTAGAATAATTAATTGGTCAAGATTTTTATAACCAATACTTTTATAATTATTAAAAAACAAATTAAAAAAAATGCAAAATGGAACAAATGTACCGCGTACGAAATGATTTCAACAAATCATTAACACAACAATAATAATGAAGCTAGTAGTGGCGCGCACCACAAGCGTGTGGCTGTAAACGTTACAGGTTGTGGGTTCAATTCTCTCTCGAGGAAATATTTAATATTTTCATATCTTCGCTCTGGTGTGGAGACAAATCGCGGCGTTGAGTTTCGCGACTCAACATTCAATGCCTTCAGAATTAGGGGAAAGTGGGAAGCGGAGTATCTTAACACTAGGCTCTCTCTGCGTTCACTGTCTGCTCTCCCCTGTATGGAGCAGCATAGTCGATTGCAATAAAATAGTAGTCGTTGATTGCAATAAAATATACACATTAAGCTCGGCCGCTTTCGAAATTATAATCTATAAAGAAATACCTTTGGTTTATAAGAAAGGAAGGAAGGAAGGTTTATAAGAGGGTTATATTTTATTTAGCATTTATACTTAGTTTAGTATTTATGTCCGTTTCTTTGTACCCTTGTAACTGCTAAACCAGTGAACCCATTTGATACATTAAATGTTGTTGGATTTGTCCTGATGGCGAGCGTGTTACTGGTACATTCATTTAGTTTATGCATTCCTTTTATTTTCTTTATAAAATTCACTCGTTAGCCATTGTAGAAATATATTGTTAAATTATGAGGATATCGACTATTCAATAAATAATACGAATAGTACAAAATCAAGTGTAGTTAAATAAATTTATTGAATACATATACTATACGTACATATATATATAGGTGCAAATATAGCAATTCTCAGCACCTCAAAGGGTTGCCGTAGGCGTTTAAGCTCGGTCACTCAAACCTAATCCTATCATTTAGTAGGGCCGGTAAATTATTGATGATGGTATCTTAGTATCAGCAGCTGACTGCACATACGAACCAATTAAGCTTCCTAACCTGTGCCTCTCAGTGAAGCAGAAACCTACGTAGATTTAGTGGGGTGTTTGTCATACGGCTTTGTGTTACCGACAGCCTTTGGAGCCACGTCCTCGTGGAGTAACCGCGTAACCTAGTTTCAATAATAGTACAATATTTGTACAATTATACTGGACTAGTGGGAAACCTTCCTCCTTCCTCAACATCAGAGCGAAGAAATGAAAATGGTAAATATTTCATTTCCTCGAGTGGGTATCGAACCCACAACCTGTCGCTTTCACAGTCACACGCTCGTGCCTCCCCGCCACAACTGGCCTCCATATTGATATTACTAGTATCAGTTTATAAAAGTTATTATTTCAAACAAGTTTTCCTTTTTCGTTTGCTCAGTTGCGCACTTATAAATCTAAAGTATCTTATTTAAATCTAGAGAGTTCATAAATATTATAGAACGTGTTTCTAGCTAATAATAAAAATGCAATCAAAGCTGTTTACATAACTATACTTTTTCAAATTAAATTTAATTACCCAGAAAATATTTATTCATCAGTTTCAGGAACAGAAATAAACTTATTCATCTATGTAATGGAAATTATTAATATTTCAATTTAAAATAACCTTAAACATTTTTTGTAATATTCTTTGCTACAGGCACATAAACAATATTATAAATATTGCAATGACCAATTTAATTAAAAATGCTAATCCTCCAGAATACAGCCATTTATCATTAATCATTAAAATCATTTATCATTAAATTTTAACATTACGAGAGAAAATCCTCTTATCGAAATAATTTTATGATATAGTTTTAAGTTTTTCATAATGAATAAATGAATTTCCGCATTTCATCATATTATTCCGTACTAATTAATATTATTTCAATATTCAATCCGCTGGATTCAAAGGGCGCAGGACCAGACGGGTGGCGAGAATTAGAGGAGGCCTATGTCCACCAGTGGACGTTGAAAGGCTGATGGATGGATGGATTCACTGTATAATCCGATTATACCACGTGTTCATCCAGTACGCATTGATATACATTCATTAGAAGAGATATAATATACTAACGTAACGATTATAATTTATAAATGTTTTTTACGGTTGATATTCTAAAACGGAATCTATCTCAGCCGGGGCTCGTTGAGTACACAAAGCGAGCATTCGATACTGTCTGTCTGCCACGTTGGCTATTAGGCTTCATTGTTAGCTCTCAAAATATCTCAAAATTTAACAATAACCCGTTATTGATATGTTAGCACAATTTAGCACGCACTCTGTGGCGCAGGGACTCAACGGGATGGTTGTAGATTCGATACCCACTCGGTAAATTTGATATTAAATTTTCAACTTCTCGCTCTGGCGTTCAAGTGTGAAGTGCGAGTCAAAATGGGGAACGGAAGTGTCTTAATGGAGAACAAAGTGTCTTAACACTGGGCTCCCAGGTGTATATTGTCTTATTCCACGCTTTAATCTCGTCCAAAACCAAATAAAAATTGTAACTGATCGCTGTCTGTAGGTACATGGAAGGGATATGACAAAATCTACTATTGGGGGCGGGTGCATTTATCAATTAAATAGTACCCAAAATAATGATTTTTATAAATAATCTCTATTACTCTTTCACCCACTTTGTTGGTTTGTTTGTTTCTATGTGAGTTTGTACACGCTAATCTCAGAAACGGCTTAGCGGATTTAAATGTAGCTTAAACTATCATATTTCGCCAAATTTCTCTTAAAATTTAATGTTTGTTTTATTTTAATTTTGTTCGACAATGATATTAGAACACGAAAAAAAATTAAGATCAGTGAATAAATTATTGAGTAGTTCAAGCGGGCGAAGTCGCTAGCGGATCGCCAATCAAATATATAACTGTAAAAATATAACAATTGTAAAATGTATACGAGAATAAATTTAATATTTTCTATCAAACATAGGCGAACTCGACTTCCGTGTAAGATTTATTTGCATTCTCAAGAAAATATAGTTTACTGGCAGAAAAATATCCATCGTATTTCCAGTGCGCCAAACGAAAAACGACATTTTTGTAGGTGCATTTGAAAAATATATATATCAGCAGTAAAGATTGATTCATTAGGAATTATTCATTTATTTCCGCTATCCTCTTTCGACCACGCTTCCACGTTGCAGGATCGTGACGTACGTCTTCGGTCCAGGTTGCAGGTTCGAGCCAGACTCGCGGGTATTATAAGTTTATAACATAAGGTACTCAAACTCATAATTTAAACTGTCAAATTCGAGCAGAAAATGGAAAACGGAATATCGTGTCACTTGATTTTCTCAACCTAAACTGCCGCGCGAAAAAACGAGAAACTACTAAAAAAATGAATACCTCTGCTTGACGAGCCTTCTGTCGGGCTGTTACGAGGGGGGGCAACAGTGGCCTCGGGGGGGCTGCGTCGGGGCGGATATACAAGAGTTGATCCATGGTAACTCTTCTTCACCATCATGCAGCGCGGCATATCGGCCCTCGCTGTTTAGAAAACACTCATAAAATAATTATACGATATAACTTTTACATTCATACAGATATTTATTCAATTATTATATTACATACAGATATTTATTCAATGATTATATTACATACAGATATTTATTCAATTATTGTATTACATACAGATATTTATTCAATTATTCGCTTTTATTAACAACTGTATTGCGGCGTTGAGTTCTACCGCTCAACCGCAATGCCTCAAAATTCGGCAGAAAGTGGGGAACGGAGTGTCTTAATACTCTGCCTACCCTGCTGTGTACGGGATACAGCGTGAAGCTGATTTTTTTTATTTATATTGCTGTAGCTAATATAATTTAAGTATCAAATCAATGCGTAACTCAATGCGTAACTTAAAAAGAAGCTAGAGAAAGCTTTAACAAAAAGTGTAAATCGTTGGAATGCTAAATTAAAAGAGTACGAGCACTTCAGAACGAACCTGCAATACAACGACAAAAAGATATAACGATTTTTCAAATTGTACTCAATTTAGGCGTTTATAAAGCTGGATACAAAATGAAAATATAAGCTGTAATGGCTACCTGGTTATTTATACTATAGCTGAATAAAAACTCCAATTGCAATTAAAATATGAATAAATACGAGGCAGTAATGGCGCAATGGTACAGCGTTTGGCTGTACACACAATGGTTGCAGGTTCGAGCCAGACTCGCGGGTATTATAAGTTTGTAACAAAACGTACTCAAACTCATAATTTAATATGTCAAATTCGAGCGGAAAATGGAAAACGGAATATTGTGTCACTAAATTTTTTTCAATCTAAACTGCCACGTGAAAAAACGAGAAACTATTAAAAAAATGAATACCTGTGCTTGACGAGCCTTCTGTCGGGCTGTTACGAGGCGGGGCAACAGTGGCCTCGGGGGGGCTGCGTGGGGGTAGATCAACAAGAGTTAGTCCCCGGTAACTTTTCTTCTTTACCATCATGCAGCGCGGCATAGAGGCCCACGCTGTTTAGAAAACACTTATTAAATAATATAACTTTTACATTCATACAGATATTTATTCGATTATTCGCTTTTATTAACAACTATATTGCGGCGTTAAATTCTTCCACTCAACGGCAATGCCTCCAAAAATTCGGCAGAAAGTGAGGAACGAAGTGTCTTAATACTCCGCCTACCCTGCTATGTGATACAGCGTGAAGCAGATTTTTTTTATTTATATTGCTGTAGCTAATATAATTTAAGTGCTCAATGCGTAACTTAAAAAGAAGAGTGTAAATCGTTGGCATGGCTAAATTAAAAGTGCACGAGCACTTCATAACGAACTTGCAATACAATGACATAAAGATATAACGATTTTTCAAATTGTATTCAATTTACGCGTTTATAAAACTGGATACAAAATGAAAATATAAGCTGCATTTTTTTACACAGTAAGATTTCTGCCATCGATTTCATTTTCAAGCATCATCTCTAGATTTTATTAATATATTATTATGATTCAATAATAATTTGCAGCCTATAAGTTAATAATGTTAATTAATTAGTGCTTGTTTCCAAAGTAATATAACAATTGAGACCATTGTGGCGCAGGTGCCCAAGGGTTTGACTGTAACTCGACGGTTGTGGGTTAGATCCTCACTCGGGGGAATGTATTATTACTGATGAATATTTTCACTTCCCAAGCCATAAGCTTGATGGCTTTGAGTGCCACTCAACACGCAATGCCTCAAAAAAATCGGCTGCCCACCGTGCTATGTGCGGTATTCTGCGTGAAGCTGATATAATACAATAACATCTTCTTATTTATGGTTTCCGAATTCGCGTTTTCAGTGTTGCTAATCAAGAAATTGATCAGACTGTGTTTTTATATTCGCGGCTATAACATATTATTGTTAATAGCGGATGTGGTCAGCAGTCGGTATGATTAAAAAGAAACGATATCTTCCATTTCTTCGTCAGCTATCTTTAAGTACCTGCTGTCAGCAAGTGCGGAGGAAGGGAGTTACCTCAAAGTAAGATATGACTCATTGAACACTGCCTACCTATCTGTTATATGCAGTAGCCAGTTCTTAGAAGTAGTTTGCGTTTTTTGATGTTATTGTTTTAATTCAACTATCACTTCATCGTCATTGTATGCCATCAGATGCTGCTTAAAGATGTAATGGCTATCTGGTTATTTATATTATAGCTGAATAAAAACTCCAATTGCAATTAAAATATGAATAAATACGAGGCAGTAATGGCGCAATGGGACAGCGTTTGATTGTACACACAATGGTTGCAGGTTCGAGCCAGACTCGCGTGTATTTATTATAAGTTTGTAACAAAACGTACTCAAACTCATAATTTAATATGTCAAATGCGAGCGGAAAATGGAAAACGGAATATTGTGTCACTAGATTTTCTCAATCTAAACTGCCATGCGAAAAAACGAGAAACTATTAAAAAAATGAATACCTGTGCTTGTCGGGCTTTCTGTTGGGCTGTTATGAGGCGGGGCTACAGTGGCCTCGGATGGGCTGCGTCGGGGCGGATACAGAAAAGTTAGTCCCCGCTGATTCTTCTTCTTCAACATCATGCAGCGCGGCATTACGGCCCACGCTGGTTAGAAAACACTTATTAATTTAATATTATATTTGAACTAGCGGCCTGCTCGCGGTTACACCCGCGTGAACTATGTTATTAATACCATTTGTAGTAACGAAGTTTCATACAAACTTTCGACCCCAAAAACAACCCCTTAGAAGTCGAATATTGCAAATTCCCGTCTTAGCGAGCACCTACGTCCTATAAGTAACTCCTATGCAAAATTTGAGATTCCTAGCACTTGTAGTTTCTGAGATTTCGTGATGAGTGAGTGACCTTTCGATTTTATATATCTATATATATAAAATCGATGATAGATAAACTAGCAGTGTAAATAATATTCGCCAATTTGCGTAGGCCGACGTCAGTGTACCGTTCGTCCGCATTTGAAAAGCTCCCCCAAAGAGAACGTATTCCTAATTACGTCGAGTAAAATTGTTCTCTATAGGTAGAGGATCCGTTGACGGTGCAGGTTCGTTATTGATTTGTTCTTCTATTAATATAAATAAATCCTCCTCTAATACTATTATGTTTTTTAAATATATTTTACTTTGTACATAATTATTCGGCGGTGATAGTATTTCAACGGAAACAAGCGTATAGTTATGTTTTTCTGTGAGGTACAATTTACTTAAAAATCATGTTTGTGTGTGTTATATATATAGTCGTCGTATAGGCATTTAACCACAGATCTATAATAAGAAATACTAATATTAAATAAATAAAAAAATATATATTAATTGATAATATAAACCTCGTTACACTTAACGATTAGGTTTAATGGTAAACCACTAAAGCGTTTAGCTGCTAGCTCTTCCGCAATTATATAAAATCATGAAAATATCAAGGAAATATTAAATATTCGCATTAGCTAGAGCGAAAAAAATAAAAGTTTAACTAGAAGAAGATAAATTGTTGACATATTTAGTCAACTTTGCCTTGCCTTTTATTTCCACTGTTAATTAAACGGTGAAACGTAACAACAAATACTGCAATTTCAAATCATATTAACTTTCACAACAAAAAATGAATAACAGCTTGAAACAATATTTATTAACTTAATGCATTAATATGTTGAATGTTTTAATTATTGGTTTAAAATTTTATATTTTAATCGCTAATGCCCACTAAGTAAAGTATTTAAATAAACTTATAAATATCGAAGATATAGAATAAATAAAATAATAATTTCACTAAGGCAGAGCGCATAATACAATGTATGTAACAACAAAATTACAACAAAAAAACTATTTATACTTATGTCCTTATATCGGCGATAGTGATGAGATGACACGAATAGAGTTTACTATAACTTGACTTAAGTTAACTTAAACTCTTAATCACTGAATAATACATTTTTATACACAAACAGACACACAAACTTATGTGCCTTTCCTCTTTTGTAAATAAAATACAAGGTCTTGCACTTCGATAGTCATCACACCAAAGAAAGGTAAACGTTTAATTTTAGATTTGGTAAACAAAGTTATTTTTACAGTTTCTTATACGGATAAAAATTTGTTAATTTAAATTTACAAGTAGTTAATCACTATTATAATTCCAAAAAACACTATATTTAAGTTTTAAATCATATGAAATCAATTCAATTTCAAATATATCACTTAATTAATAAACAGTTTATAATTGTAATTGAACAATTTTAAACTAAAACAAAATTAAAGAATAAATACACCAAAAAACATTTATTTTCTTTTACTAAATGAAGTTTTTGAATAAGTTTATTATCAACAGGTTAAAGTTGAAAATATCTTTAATGTGAGAGCACTGACTGCACTACCGATATCGCACCTGTAGATCGTCGCGAGATACCGGCACCGGGGCACGTCCGTCGCCGTCGACGCGCCGTTGCACTAAAGTCTAAACTACCAAATAGAAATACCACACCAGCCACTCTTACTATGGACCAGGAGTTCCAGGTGTTTGTCATAGTATGACGGCGGAGTTCCCCAGGCTCATAACAGGATATCATTGAACTGAAAAGCTTTAACATTTCCGGATGTATATTTTCGTTTATTTATGAATTGTAAAAGTGTTTCATATTATCGTGATAATATAAAGAAATATTATTTAACTAGACACCGCGCGTCTTCGTCCGCTTAAACTTAATTTCAATAGAAAATTGGTTATTTATTTTTTTAGAAACGTAAAAAATTGTACGTAGCAGGATTTGAATCCAAGCCTCTTGCAAATTGAAAAAAAAAATTTTGTATACAAAATACTATAAACGATAATATAATTCTTACAATTAAAACATAACCCTTTTGTAATTATACGCAGTTGGGTAAAATAAATGAGAATAACATACATACATCGGTCATTTCAATAATATGAGATTTCATTTTACAATGTACGTAAACTGGTAATTCAATATGAACTTGACTTGACATTTTTTATACAATATTTGTTTAATAAAACTGAATGTATTTACTTCTTATATAGCGCTCAGGGTCAAAGGCGGAACAATTATTTAATTTTTATGCTGACAAGGGATAGATCGGGTGACACACGGCGCCGGTGCTAAAGGATTTTCGTCTTTTCCCACACTTATTATTCCATCGCGAAGTAATTAAATCGAAGGTTAATTTAGATTAATTTAGGTTTAAATAGATTACTGTTTTTCTAACATTGAAAGCAGTAGTCTTAGATATAGTTTAGTTTTAGCTTTAATTTGTACCTCCATTTAAAATGTTATGAATATAAGTTTATCTATAAAAATCGTATTTTTCTTAACCCTCCAACTTCAGCCCTCGTAACTTACTTTATATCACGAAAACAAAATACATAATTTGACTACATTAAAATTTGTGTATAATTAGAAATAATTAGAAAAATCACTAAATATTACATCTTACAATAAAAAAAAATTAAGATGAGTTAGACCTAATAACTACTAGCAGATCTTATAAAATACTCTAAAATAGAAATTAATTAATTCATCTTTAACACTATATTATATTATTAATTATTTTAACACTTAACTACAAAAAAAACAAGACATAGGGGGGCTATGTTTGCCCCACAATCTACGAAATATATCAATATCAATTAAATAGAACAACAAACGACAAACTGCAGGGGAGGCCTAAAGGCCAAAGGGCAAGCGGGTAACCAATGATTCCGATGGATAATAAAATCAAATAATTGTTAAAAAAATAAAAAATATTACAATTACTAATATAAAATAAGTTTAAGAATATATATAATTCATAGATTATTTTGTAAATGTTTCTATATTAAAAATAATTGAATAACTTTAATAAGTAATATTGGAAATTGATGAGTATTATAATTTAGTCTTATTATTAACAACAACTGTAGTTAATAATAAAACAGATTAGCAACTAAAAATGTGTGCATTAATATGGTAGATTTTAAATTAAAAAATAGCTAAAATTTATAAATACACAAAAGGTCAATTGCAAAAAAATTATTATATAATGTATTTATTTAAAGTGTCAATAATTAATATATAATAAAAAATAATATAGAATGCTAATGATCAATATATAATAATAAATGATGTACAATGATAATTAATATATAATATACAACAGTAATTTTCTTTTAGTTTCGATCGGTATCGAACCCGCAACCGTCGCGTTACAGTCACACCCTTGTGCCGCTGCGCCACGACGGCTAATTGCTAATAATAATCTAATAATAAAATATGCTAATTGCTAATAATAATCTAACCGCTTGTGCACTATACGAGTACCTACTAAGATTGTGTCGATCGGCCAATCTCCGTGATTGATTCTCGGTCAAATGACCGAAATGTTTGAATTCGATCATCGGTCTAAACACGTTTCATGATAGGTTATCGTGTAAGATGGCCGCAACCGATCAGTTGATAGTGATTGGTTGTATATGATCGCCGATCACTTGATCGGGTCATTGCGTTCTTAGTGATAGAATCAACCACGCGCTTCTTGTGATTGCAATCATTTGTTTCGGTCAATCATGATCGACACAAGGCTAGTACCTACACTACCTACATACTCTTACGTCCAAAGCTTTGCTAACCGTTAATAAGATTTATTATCTAACAATGCATAAATAAATCAAATAAATAAATAATCAAATATATTTCTTGTATATTTTTTAACCGACTTCTGTAAGAAACGGAGGTTATCAATTCGACTGTTTTTCTTTTTTTTTAATTTATAGTTGCGGGTAAGAAATTGCTTTTAGTGATATCACAAATGTGCAATGGCGGCCATGTAGCCGTATCTTTAAATTAACGTATTTTTTACTTATTTTTTCTATTTGTGCAATAAAGAATTATTATTATGCATGCATTTGCGTATGAAAAATGTTAAAATCTAATGATAATATAATAATATCTAATATAATAAATATTAGATAGCCACATGGCCGCCATTGCACATTTGCGTCTCTTTAAATTAACTGTATTTTTTATTATTTTTTTTCCATTTGTGCAATAAAAAAATATTATAATGCTTGAATTTGCGTATGAAAAATGTTAAAATCTAATAATAATATCTAATATAATAAATAAGCGGCCACATGTCCGCCATTGCACATTTGCGTCTCTTTAAATTAACTGTATTTTTTATTATTTTTTTTCCATTTGTGCAATAAAAAATTATTATAATGCTTGAATTTGCGTATGAAAAATGTTAAAATCTAATAATAATATCTAATATAATAAATAAGCGGC
>JAEBDU010000021.1:1190535-1394079 GCA_016802625.1 Heliconius numata
TTAAAATCTAATAATAATATCTAATATAATAAATAAGCGGCCACATGGCCGCCATTGCACATTGCGTATCTTTAAATTAACTGTATTTTTTATTTATTTTTACCATTTGTGCAATAAAGAATTATTATTATGCATGCATTTGCGTATGAAAAATCTTAAAATCCTACCTTAATATATATTGGCGCTGGATTCTAAATATTAATTGTTTTTACACGAACTTCGCGTCCGTTCACGACCGATCGCACGCGTCTCACTAAAGCAAGCACATTTCCATCTCTACCTATCCATTTCTACCCTATTATATACTTTTTACTAAAAGTAAAAAGTTTAGGGTAGAAATGGATAAGATTGGCTTTGCTCATAACGCATGCTTTGTTTACAATCTGCAATTAGTCTAATGCGAGTGCGAAAAGGACGAACAAATAGCTACTACTGCTACGAGACTCGGATAAGGCGTACGCGCACGATACATGTACCATGGTACGATACCTACATGTACCACAATATTTGTTTATTTTAGTTAATTTTATAAAAATATATACCTAAAAGGAAATCCAATTATTATACAGCAATAATTATAAGTGACAATACTATAAAGAACACAACTATATAACAAATAAAGCTGGTAATTAGCACAGTGAAGTCATTATTACCAGTAAAATTTTAAAATTTGTATACGCGGAGTTGTAATATACTTAATATACTTACTACAATATAATATAAGTATTATACAAAGTACTTTAAGAATCAGTTGAATAAAACATTTAATGTGTCACCTATCTTAGTAGCATGACTCAGTAGATAATAATTAATTATAATATTTTATAATTTTCTCTGGAAGAGATTTCAATGTAAATCTTTTGAGAAAATAAATGTCTCTAATCGCACAATAATATTTTGGCATTTAGACATATCTATACAAACGTAAAACCATAGTTAATGTAAATCTAATGAAATACATTGTATTTAATTTACAATCTCATTTTTTTTTCAGACCTTGACCGTCGTGGCGCAGCGGCACAAGGATGATGACAAGGATGACTGTAAAGCGACGATTGTGGGTTCGATTCCCACTCGAGGAAGTGAAATATTGATTTACGTTTATACTTTAATATCTTCGCTTGGTGTCGAGGCAAAGCGCGGCGTGGAGTTCTGCCACTCAACACACAATGCGTCTAGAATTCAGCAGAAAGTAAGAAACGGAATGTCTTAACACTAAGTTCTCTCTGACAATCCTGCTTTTAATTTAATAATTTTATTTATTTAATTTAATAATGCTATTTAGACGTTTTTTCGCGTATAGGTACATATTTTATCTCTCACCCCTATATTTGAATGTTTTCAAAATCTAAAGCCCTAAGTACGTAGGAAAGGCCTACAATACCTACAATTACAAGGGGAACACTTTGAGGGACGTAAGTGTTTATTTGTTTGCTGTAAATCGTTGTCCGGTTGACCTAGAATTATGAAATTTAGCAACTATCATCTACAGGTAGATACTAGTTTAGGGAAAAATCTGAAAATTATACATTTGTGGTTATATCCTAAAAAAGGGGGAAAAAATTGATATTAAAACCAAAAGTTACCAAAGCGACGATAGACGACGAGCGACGACGACAATATTAAATATTTCATTCCCCCGAGTAGAAATCGAACCCACAACCGTCGCGTTTACAATCACAAGCTGTCCTACTGCGGCACATAGGCGAAAAAATATCTATAATTCTATTTAGGTACACATAAAGTACATACGAGTACGACAGTACGTGCATAATATTGACAGACACAGTACTGGATTAAAAGGCACCAATTACTCAATTTTCTGGTGCAGGCTTATCGCTAATCCGTAGCGTTCCGTTGCATATTCCGTTTTAATTTTTTAGCCAATATCCGTTGGAGTGTAGGACATATTATGCTTCCTTTGAATTATAGATTTACGTTTTTGTTGATTCATATTTCGAGTTACTTACTAGAATTAAATAAATAATTGCTTTTGAGCCAGTCGTGGCGCAGAGGCACAAAGTGTGACTGTGAACGCAACTGGTTGTGGGTTCGATGCCCACTCGGGGAAATGAATATTTATTTAAATTTATATTTCCATTTCTTCACTCTGTTATCGAGGCAAAGCATGGCTTTGCCACCATTCAACGTGCAATGCCTCCAGAATCCGGCGGAAAGTGGGTAGCGGAGGTACTCTTAACACTAGGTTCCCTCTACCCTGCTATATTCACGATACAGTGTGAAGCTAACGTAGAAAATAATACTCTCTTGTAGTAGGCTTAGCTAAGGTAACAAAGTTGCAATGAACAAAGGGAAAATCACAAAGCGTTTGTTAACGGTGTATCTCCTCACCAATGCGGATAGGCCGCCGATAACTATTTTACTAATTGCATCAACACATCCATTCCGTTCCCTCTCTTTATTATTGTTTTTATCTACGAACCAATTTTGTTAATGGAAATGAAATAAAGCTGGCATAACTAAGTATACTTAACACTAGGTTTCCTCTGCGTGTTTGCGGGATACAGCGTGAAGTTGATTTATTTATTTAATTATTAGAATGTTCATGGGGCTGGTATAATATTAATATATGTAACAGATACGTTTCTTAAACAAGAAACATGTTTTATTAAAAATTATATAGTATATTATACAAAGTTAAAGCTTAAATATGGCTTCTTAAGACAAAGATTGTAATCGAGTGTCAACTGTAGATACAATTGATGGGCATACTCGGTTTTAAGCGATTCTCATGATAATAATTTAGTATTAAAAATAATTATATTTTTATATTTTTTTATATTTTTTATTTTTTTTAATAAACTTTTTATGCACTACAAGATTTTTATAATTTTCAGATGTTTTTGCTTAAGGTTTCCTGTAAGATATTATAAGGTCGCCTTTGCATGCTACAGTTGTATTCCTACAAATGTTCCAATGTTATTCTTTTTTATTTAACTTGATTTTTATATTTTTTTGTGTAAGCAAGAAAAATTTTATCTATATAATATAAAAGTTTAAAGGAAGGTAAGTATGGATGTTGTATATGAGCTAATAAATTTATTGTTCTCATTATACAAAATCAAGTTTTTTGTCCTGTAGGGTCTGAGAAACTTATTAAATGTTAAATTATTATTTTATATACTATTACAATTCCTTTTTAGGGTTCCGTACACTTTAAGGAAATAAGGAACCCTTATAAGATCACTTTGTTGTGTGTCTGTCAAGAGATATCGAGTTCAAACTCGAACTTAGAAGTACGGTCCCCTGATTAACTGAAAAAATCGTATTTCTATATTTACTTAAAAAGAGATATGGCCGTTTATATCGCAAAATTAATAGGTCCACCTATAATTATAAAATTTGGTAGCTAGCATCTACAGGTAGTACTAGTTCAGGAAAAAAACTGTAAACTATACATTTGTGGTTAAATCCTAAAAAATAATAGCACATTAAAAGGGGGGCACAATTTTATATTAAAGTCGAAGTAAAGTGAGGCCTCTGTCTAAGCTAGTCTTGAATTTCAGAAAACGCTCGATACCTCCATTTTTTTACGGGACCCTCGGTGGGCGAGCCCAACTCGCGCCTGCCCGTTTTTTTCCATTAACGAAGCATGTTAAACTAACGTTCGCTTCCTTTCATAACTGACGAAGCTCAAAGTGAGATTTTTTATTTTAGCCACATTGTAAAAAGACGATGCCTGTAATTCTTTCTTTTATCGTATCGATTTTATATTTTTTCTGTTTCTCAAGTTCCACCATTCATTTGTCAATGACTATTGATTATTCGTCAAATACGTCGAATCGGAAACCCCAATTCGTCTCCGCAATTAGGTATTATTGTTAATTTTTAAATGTAATTAAATAACATTACAAAAGTTATTAAATTACTGCTATTTATTAAATTACTCACTTTTATTTATTTATCTTACGCACACATAAGTTATAAGTAAATAGTTTACCAAATTAATTTTATAATATTATCCTTTAAAATAACTTATTTATAAACGATTTAGTAGTAAATATTTTAATTTCAAGTGAGAATTTAAATTTTTAAAACTTGGATGAAGTTAAGATGAAAAATGAGAATTTGTAGTTTAAATTTGATAGTAAAAACTAATATTAATTTGAAAATGAAAATTGTTAATTTGAAATGTAAAAAGATGAAATTGAAGTTAAAATTGCGAACTTGATGCATAAAAGTATGAATTTGGAGTGAAAAATCTATATACGCTATAGACGAAGTGATTAATAATAAGGGCGTTATTTAGAACACGAATGACACAAGATTCCCTCTACTAATATTACTTCAAGGCTTGCTATATCTAAGCATATAGGTGCTGGCTTAGAGCAGGTATCCTTGGCAAATACCGCGTAATTCCATTGTTTACCAATGGCTGCCTATCCCCTTAATAACAGCTAAAGATTAGTTTAGATTGCGCTCACTTGCATTCAATTTGTTTAATGTATAAGGTATCACAATAATATTTATGACTATTTGTTTATTAGCTTTACACTGTACCCCGCACACAGCAAGTTAGGCAGAGGGTACCTAGTGTTAAGATACTCCGTTTTCTACTTTCCACCGAATTCTGGAGGCAATGCATGTTGAGTGGCGGAACTCACCGTGGTGCTTTGCCTCGACACCACAGCTAAGAAATAAAAATATAAAATTAAATAAATATGTCATTTTTCATTTTAGGGATCGAACCCATAACCAGTCGCGTTTACAGTCACACACTTGTGTCCTTGCCACGAATGGCCTGTACGATTATTACTTTTCATAATATGTATATATTCTACATATTAATACGTGAGGCAAAAATTTTGCCCCCTTTTTTCGATAACTGTGCAAAGGGAGAAGTGTGAAATTCGACATAGTTAGAGTTTATATTGAGAAGGAATACAGAATTTGAATATTTTGTTAAATAAGGAACTTTTGATAATAACAAAATGTCCTTATTTTATCAGAATATTGTGTATAGAAATGAAAATTTTGGAGACACTTTTATTACGTTACCGGGCGAGGAAATGAAAATAAATAAAAATAATAGAATTAAATATTTTAATTCCTCGGGTGGGAATCAAACCTACAACTTATCGCATTTACAGTCGCACGCTTGTACCCCTGCACCAAGGACCTCAACTTCCTCCTTTTTCTTTACTATAATTTAATGTATTTGCAAAATATATATTCTGAATTAAGTGCTAAGTACAAGTGCTATCAAAAATTAGACGTAATGGAAATGTATATTATTTTATATTAAAAGATAAAATTAGATTTCGCACTTTAAATAAATATAACTAAATAACATAAAATCAATTATGAAAACAAAAAAAAATGTCATTAAAATATATATGGGGAGATTTAGTAGTAATAACGTCAGTGAAGTGGAGAACATAAATAATTGGTTGTTAGACTAATGTTTTGAACTCTAAACATTTTAGAATAAAAAATTTCCAAGTTCATTTATTGCTAATCTATATTATTATACTGTTATTTTCTTGTTTCACTAATCGGAACAATAATCTTTCAGCAAGATGCTTTAAATTACTTATATAATGGCATATGTGAAGATAGCTATAAACAACTACATAAAAATACATATATATACTAAATACTAAATTATAAAGAAGTAGAAGTAAATATCGTAAAAGTTTAATTTATTTAGAACTATATAGGCTACCATCCAAATCAACGAGCCTCTTTAAAAAAACCATAAGATCAACCAAATTAATTCCATACGGATCGCGACCACACTATTGTTATGACGCGAACCACTTCACAAACAATTGACATTTAAAACGTCAGCGTGAAAAACCCGCGAAATTGACACCATGTTTATTTTGTATGAAAACAGTGAAATTCGCAAAAGGCATAGATAATATAGAAATATTCGTATAGCGAGCTCACCTTAGGGTGGCGGCGTCTCCATGTGTTAACAGGTGGCCTTCGCAACAAGTCCACGGCGTCCCACAGGTCGGGGGCGTGCGGCGGCGGCGGCGGCCCGGCGGCGACACGCGGCGACGCGGCCGGCGCGCGTTAGACGCAAGCGCGGCCGACCTTCTCTCCCCCATCGATTTTCAATGTACGCCACCTAAGGCGCGGTATTTACTAATGCAGAGATCTGCAGGGTTCCCGTTCCTTGGATGTTTTCAATTTGAATGTTACAACTCACATGGCCCATGATTGCTGCTAAGAATTGTCTAAGATATAACTTCAGCTTGTACTATTACGGTGTGTTACTGCTTTTCTTAGGTTAATTTGCGATATAATAATCTATATTTATAATAAAATCGTAAGAGGGTCAAATCGTAAAAGTCGTAAAAGGGTTAGAAGAAATTTAAAAAAAAATATTACTGGGAACCTTTATTAACTTAATAGAACCCAAAACCATGCGTTTTAAAATTTTTGTCTGTTTGTCTGTGCGTTTGTAATCGTTAATCTCAGAATAGGCTTAACTGATTTAGGTTTTCACTATTGGATTCTGGAAAGCTTCCGAAAACATATAGGGTTTATTTTATTACAATCGGTTCATAAATAAAAAAGTTATGTCAATTTAAAGTACTTAATTCGATAAATTTACTAATTGCCGTAACAATTATTTTATACAACTGTTTTACTGAATCGACTGAATCTTTGGTTTTCAATTTCTTTATTAATATTTCTATTTCAAGCGGGCGTAGCCCCGCGCGGGCCCACTAGTAAAATATATAGTTTTAGTGAATGCTATTTGATTAAGCACAAAAATAATAAGAATAATAAGACTGTGAGAATACAATAATTTAGTTCTTTTGACAAAAATATAATGTTATAATTTACATTAAATATTATGTGTTAAATAAGTTATTGGTATAATTTGGAAAAAATATATAGACAAGGCTCTAAATGCAATTCCTCTATCTGCACGTATATCTCTCATCAAGTAGACAGAGAAAACCTAATCCCTGCGTTCTGTTCTACGGCGTCTCTACGCGCTGTAGACAATAATGGTCGCAATTGTAAACAAACTTATTTTAGTCACTCTACACGTACCTACGTCTCGGAAATTATGTGAAAAATGGGAAACAGAGTTTCTCAGCTCCAGGTTCCCTCTATGACTTCTGCGATTTGCGATCAATGTATCCCACATTGATAATGTAAATGATTCTTTAAAGATCATAGATCTTGCATAGATCTTCCTGTAATATTTAAGACAAAAAAATAATTTTCTACTTTTTCGGTGCTTTAGCTTAGCCTTAGTGGTTTCATTCTCAAAATAAGAATGTTGTCTATCTGTCAAGACTATTTATCTCAAGATCGTGTGGGGAGTATCAAGCTAAAATTAATATAATATTATCTACGTTTCCTTGGAGAACAGAAAAAAATTAAGCATCTAAGTCTAAGCAAAAAACTTATGCGTCGTATATTTTGTATGACATTCATCGTGTAATCAAAACTTATATTAAATTTCGTTATCGTAGGCATACAATACAAACAGAAGAAAAGGAAAACTTATAGGTAAAAATCATTTACAAACGTAAAACATTTTCAAACAAAATGAGTGCATACGCCCGCACACTAAAATTTATCACCGACTCGCACTTGACCGGTTTCTTTAAAGTAATTTAAAATTATCTGTTGTTAGGCTATAAAATGTCTGCAATTTCTTATATTCAACCCCCAAAATCTTTATTCAAAATTAAAATGTTTACTTATTATTTACTTATCTTATTGTTATTATTTACTTATCTTATGCTTATTGTTTACTTATCTTTATTCAAAAAAAAAAATTCAACTAAATTAGTCTATTACTATCGATAGACGAACGGACAGATACATAAGTATGATAATAACTTTGTGAAAAACGTGGAAACCAAGTATTGTTGCTTTTTTTAATGAAAAATTGTTGTTCTAGCACCGTAGGAGGTAAGTCACTTTATGTCAAATCAAAGAGGTAACATATAATTGATTATCTGTGTACAAATAAAAAAAATAAAACGGTGACATTATAAGCTTTCAGTTATACAAATATTTTGAAGTATTAAAATACCAAGGTCCACACAAATTATCTTAAGAAATATGTCTATATAAAATGACTACAAAGAAACATAACAACGCTCCTTTCGGTTCAAAAGTTAATCGTTTCGGTAAAATAACTGTTCATCCGAGTTTAGATCCAAGTGGTCTTTATGCTAAAAGACCATCTGGCTGTGATCCCTGTCTTTATCATCCAAAACCAATAAATAAAATATATCCTATAAACAAAAATAGAAAAATCCTAAAAGATTCATGGAGATACAAAGCTGAGTTGGAAGATTGGGCAAAGAATTTAGGTTACAGGAATCAAAAAATCTTAGAGCAACGGAAATGGTTTAATTCTATTTTAGGTCCAGCGTGGCACGATGTATCAGCGACTTCCACATTCGTTTCGGCTTGTAAAAACCTTGGCTTTGGTAGAACATCACGCTTTAAGGTATCAAAAAATCTATTACCAGGACCTGGTACATATCACAAAACCCATGCATTTAAAACTAAATACGGCCCTCATTCTACAAGGCCTACATTCGAACGTGAAGAGGCATGTCGCTTCAAAGATATGTCACCAAAATGGTCATTAGCAGTTAACCGTTACAAAATTGTTGATAAAAATAGCATAGAAGAAAAATCTAATAAAATTGTTTCATTACGAGGACCGTATGATCTTTTTACAGGGAAACGTGATGGTAGTACAATAAAAAATCATTTTAATACTTCACTAAAATGCGCTTGTGCAACTTGGCCTATTGCGCTAAAAGGTACATTAACTAAATACACCACTTCCCACTTTGGTGAAATGAACAAAACAAACCGAGGTGTACCATGTAGAGGACGCAACATTTTAACGGACCTATCAATGTGTCTCCGGAGACCAGAGGAGCCAGGACCAGCTCATTATAACCTAAGCGGGAGGAAAATATTTAAACAGAATAAATGTGGTTTTAATAGCAGCTACGACAAGCCGCCGGGGTACAAGCGAGTTATAGTCTGGCCTGGCGTCGGTCGTTATAATGTCAAAGACATCAGTTGCGGCCTCCCTGGTCAAGGCCACCGTCATGTATTCCTAAGTAAACAAAAACGTACTATAGGATGTATTTTACCAGAACCTATGAACTCTTTCTAATTATTATTTTAGCGCATTTTTATATTATACCTTAGCTATACATTTACGTAGTTACCTACATCATATATTTTACAAATAAACGATATCATTACGTTCGTATTTGCGAATTATTTTGCACATAAATCGTTTCTCTAATTAAAATGTATTGGATGCCTAAACAATTCCTATAAAATATCCAGTTAATAGGGTTGAATTTAATTCCACAAATAGCTACGGCCTACGACGTAGCCGCCGTATTCGTCGTAGCGGCCTCTCGGTCGGACATGAATTTGATTGTCGTATCCCGAAATTAGCGTAAATAATAAAATATAAGAAAGTTCTTTTGGGCAAAAGCGTAAAATTTTAAATTATCAATTTATTAATATTTTTAATTATAATTATATATAATAATCAAACTGTTTTTGTTGTATGTTAAATTTTACTTTTTTCATATTTTATAAAAAAGATCTGAATAACTAAAATATTAATTAATGTTTAATGTTATTTATATGGATAAATGGGTTAAAACAATAATAAGGAACGCCATTGAATTGCTTTAAAATTGCTTTAAACGCGTGCGTTGCACATATAGTCAATTATATGTCTGTACGTATGACAAACTTATACAATTTTATTACATCTAAAAATAAGTCCGCGACACCATATGTCTATCTCTTATAAATAAGTTACACTTAGACATTTTGTGACAAAAAATAATTCAAATTGTAAGGTATATTTATCGATTTTTATTTCACATGTATATTGAAAACTTACGAGTGAAAGTTTTTTCATCATCAAGAAAATTTAATAAAGATAATCTTCGGCTTTTATAGCTTGTAATGGGGAAGCATACTTTTCGAGAAAATGTAGAATTAAAATAATTCAACGCTCTGTATACGGCCGCAAACCATAAGTCTCGCGGAGGGCGCCCTTGCTGACGATGACCTCCTATCATACAGCCACATAATGTTTATGATTGTATAGGTAGCATGCGGGCTACACATGCTTGCATGCTTTAGACCTATTGCTAACTTAAGTGCTTGTTCACTTGTTTCTTACTCATTAATTAATTTATATATTCAATAAATTAATTTTAGTTAAAAATGTTGTTTTTAAAAAAACGCTTCGACGGACACCGTATAAGATTGGTGGCAGCGTAAAGGGATTTGTGCATATGTAGACTGAGTTTCTGTTATTGTTAGTGAAGCATGTTCAACTGGTCTTCCATTTTGCAACATACCAAAGCCAAACTAACCAAAGGCCCATGAGATTGCGTCTACTAGTAAGGTTGACATATCGCGTCTTTTAATTCTAATATGATAGACTCGTATGTGCTATTCTAACACCACGCAGCATTTTTTTTAAATAAATTTCTTAAAGGAGTTACTTGTAACAGATAATATAATATCTCGCATTATTTTAATAAAATATAATTTTGTATTAGTATATAAAGTATAAAAATAAAATCAAATAAATCAGCTTCACGGTGTATCCAGCACACAGGCAGAGCGAACCTGGTGTTAAGACACTCCGTTCCCCACTTTCTGCTGAAATCTGGGGGAATTCCGTGTTGAATTGAATTGAGTGGCAGAACTCAACGCCGCGCTTAGCCTCGACACCAGAGCGAAGAAATGGAAATATAAATTGAAATAAATATTTCCTTTCCTCGAGTGGGGATCGAACACACAACCAGCAGACTTTGCACACTTTGTGCCCCCGCGCCACTACTGGCCTCTATTAGTTTAATCCAAAGGTCTCAATCAAATTAATTTTATAAATATTATTATTATATAGATAGATATCAATATATTGGATATAAAAAATAGATTCTCCTAGGCTCTGCAGCATCTCGGCTAGCTATTCCAGCGACTCTGCTACGATTATGATATCGTCGGCGAATCTGAGGTGCGTGATGTACTCGCCGTTTACATTGACTCCAAAGCCGGTCCAATCCAGGGTTTTAAAGACGTCTTCTAATGCGTTGATAAACAGTTTCGGGGATATAACATCCCCCTGGCTTACGCCTCAGCGCAGGTGGGTCGCCTTGGTTTTACTCTTCTGGATTTGGACAGTCAATGTAGCAGACGTCCAATCGATATGGAATCGCCCAGGTTCCATAGTGCGTCCAGAACCGCCCAGGTTTCGATAGAATCGAAGGCTTTTTCCTAGTCCACAAAAGCCACATACAGTGCTCAACTTCATTCGAGTATCTCAAACTTACAGGTAACGATTCTTCCATCCTCCTTTTTGAGTTTCGTGAGATGAGGCCTTCTTAAATTAAGAGTGACACCTTTCGATCCCCGAATCCACATGATCGCATCTTTAATAGTGCGTATATTTGAGCCCGCGAAGTGCCGGGTCAGAATAGCACTTCCCCATTTCTTCCCGTGGCAAAAGTAGTGATTGGATTAAAATGATAAATGTGATAATTTAAAGTTAAAAGAATAAGCATTAATAGAAAAATACATTTTATATACTTTTTAATTTTTTTTAACTAAATACACACTTTTTGTCTAACTGTCGTAGTGTGCAAGCGAGTGTAGTTTAGCTGTCTTCATCAATTGTTAGGATAGATCGTTTATTCTTTTCATTATTTAGTATTGTGAAAAAATCATTTACTAACACAATTTGTCTTTTTGACAATAAGTCCCGTAATAATCGACATTTTATACTTAAAAATACATATAGTCTATAGTAGATTAATTGTTCGGTTTCTATAGTTAAATGATTAATATTCGATTTTCTAATTAGGTATCCTATTTTCACACTTGGTTTCACTGTTATGAATTAAAGATAAATTCAGGCTTTAAAATAAAACTACAAACTCTGATGGCCATTTATTGAGGAACAAATCTAAAATTATTTATAATTATGATCAACCAATATTTTTATTTCCATTTATAAACTTTTTAATATCAAAGACAAATATTTAAATAAGCAATAAATTAGTTTTGCTCCCCAATTTTATAATAATCATTTATTTAAATATTATATATTTTACACAATTACTGCATGAATTCATTCATGAATTAAGATTACTAATGAGGAGATTTCTTTTTTCATATATATTTATCTACGACTTTCAATTCGCCTTTTCTAAATCTACATTTGTCTAAAAATAGAACTCGAGACACATCCTTGTGTAGTTCATTTTCTTTACTTTTTTTTTACAATAACATTTTCTGATAAAGAATCTCCTCGTACAATCTAAATACATTCAATTTACGTTGTTTAGCACAGTAAATAAAGCTTAATCTATTGCGGCACTGCAACTAATCTTATAACTAACAAGATTTAAAAAAATAAAAATCACAAATTTATTAGACAATTTCATTTATCAACCTTACTTAAGTGTACTACACTATGTCATCTTAGATTAATATAATTACAAACATCATTAATATTAATTAATCTAATATTGTTTAAAAATAAAATAAATGTCCAATAATTAAAGTAATTATATTGATAATAAATGTCCAATAATTAAAATAAATTGTTTAAAAATAAAATAAATGTCCAATAATTGAAGTAATTCATGATTGAATTATTTAATGACATCTACTTGGCATAACCACACAAAATAAATCTGTGAATCCACTTCATTTAATTTCAGTTACGTTTTTTAACTTAACGCTGTAATCCCGCATATGATTAAAAATAATTAATAATCCAAATAAAAACCATTATTATTTACATAAAAATAATTAAAAAATAAGTCAGAAGAAAGTCAGTGTGATTTCTTTGTCCAGAATGGTCTTTGAAATAAAAGTTTACCAATAAAATTTTATTCCTCTCAGTATATTAATTTCCATTTTCAGATGAACTGTAAATGGAAATGTCATATACATATGACAGAAATAAGACTTAAAGATTTCCATATTATGGATGAGCGATATGAGTTACTTTACATAATGGTTGTTAATAAATATATATTTCTATAATGCTATTATTTCGACAAAATATTTGTAATTAGGAACTTTACTAATATTAATTTTATATTTATTGCTCCGTATGTAAAACAACGACCAATGCAATTATACATAAATACATTACAAAATTATTATCCTTACACTTCTAACTAAAACATTAAAAACATTTTATTTAAAAAAAAAACAAAGTGTTCAAACTGGTAATTTCAAATTTCTTGCGCTAGCTACATCCTGTGCTATTATAAATATAAATTTAATTAGATATGTGACTACCATTTCTATTCTATTGTGAGCATAGATGTGGCCATAAATGTAGCGTAAAGAAAAATATTTTTAGTATTATCATCCTACAAATTTAATATATATGTGAAAAGAAAGAAATATAACTTTAAAAAGTAAAACTTAAACAAAAAAAAACTAAGATTTGATTTAATATTTTAATACGTATTGTTAATTTGTCACAAACTATATAAAATTGAATAATTGAAATGATTAAAGTCGAATGAATGGTCAATATTACAATTACAATTCAGTTAGTACAATAAGTACAACATAATAATACTAATAATGATCGTCAACTATTAACTATGTCAATAATATAATATGAACGCACATCATCGCCGCCATATTCACATTGATTATATGCAGGTATAATGAGTCTAAATTATATACTAGAGTGTGGTTAGTCACCGGCGCGCCCGAGCCCGCAGGCACGCCTCGGCATTATCATCCGGGACACTGACTGCGCCTGCGATTGCTGAAATTATTACAATACAACATTTGTTACAAGCAATATTTTAATTTTACAAAATAATAGAACACTAATATATTGAATCTCATATAAAGGACAACATAGCTAATTTAATCAAAATAGCTTTCTGTTTCTTGGATGTTATTTCATAATTAATGTTTTATTTCATCATTTGTGTTCGATCATACCATGAATAATATCAATGTAACGTATTACTATTTTTAAATATATATATTATGTATTATTATTGAAAGAACTTGTTACTTTTCCTACTGATTTCCATTTTTAAAGACAACAGAATTCGATTTATTTTCGAACTTGAAGGTAATGTTGTTAGCCCTGCTGTCCTTAACAGCGACCCTGGTTAGGTAGGAAAGAAGGTACTCTATTCCTGAGAAAGTTACAAGCATTACGAGGCTGCTTGAGAGCATGAAAACGAATGCCCTGTTTTTTTTTATTTGTCTGTGGCTATCGGAAGTTTCGTCCGCGTGATTTTTTTTTATTTTTCAAAAAACAATAAGTTTTATTACCGAAACTAGCACTTTGTCTTTTAGTCTAACACTAGGTGCTATGTGCAAGATACAGAGTGAAGCTTTAAAAAACGCTGATAATGTTATTACGAGGTTGAGTTGCTTTTTCTAATAATAAAAAAAAATCTGTACTACTATTAATTGAATATTATTTCCAACTATCATATTTTATACTCATATAAAACATTTGCCAAACAAACTCAATGGCGAACGTTCGTTACGTCTTAGTGACGGTCGTGGTACCGTTCAGTCAAGTAAGAAAATTCCTAAATTCAAATCTACGCAGCCATCTATGACCACGACTTCGACCGCGCTGTACATACATACGTATAAACACTCACATGGATCTGTCATGTGTTAAACCTCATCGAGCTGTCGTCCTGCGTATGACCTTCCTCACGCGCCGGCCGGCGACGGGGGCGCTGCCCATGTTGAACTGCACCTGCGGCGTGCTGGCGCCTGTCGGGGAGCCGAAGTTGTACACGCCCGATGCTTGTGGCATTTGTGGCCGCTGTGTGTATATGTAATTGTTAATTAATTGGTCGCGGACCACCGTATCGAGCAGACGTTTCGTACTATTGCAAAGAAATACGTTACGGGATACTAGTTGTTATTACAGTAATCCTTAAAGTGCAAGACCGATCTAAAGGTGCATACAGACTACAAGTGCAATTATTAGAGTACATGTATTAAAGGATTTCTCAATATTATAAATCATACCATAATCCAAACTTATAAACATACAAGTACCAATAAATGGCTAATTAATCATGTGCAATTATCTTATTATATTTATAAACAATATATAATATTCTTTATTGCACCAAATATACATAAGAAAACAATAAAATACATTTAGTTCACAAAGGTGGACTTATCTCTATAAGAGATCTCTTCCAGCCAACCAGTGGAAGTGGATGAGTTACAAGTAGCGGGTGAGATCATAGCACAATTAAGTTATTACTTTAAACATTTAGTTAATTAAGCACAAACAAAACAAAATACATATATTATATTATAATATATAAATACATAATTTAAACAAATATATATGTCGATATACACATACATACTATATAAAATATATAGATGTTTCATACATACACATATATATACATGTAGTTACATAATAAATATATAAAAAAAAAATAATACATAGATATATAAGATGAAAATATGAAAGTAATCACAATATGAAGTTTACGAGTTTAAGGATGCAAGCAGATATTTTTTAAGTTGGGATTTAAAGGACATTATAGATGGACTTCTCTGGATAGATTTAGGAAGTTGGTTCCATAGGGATGCGGCATAAAAAATTTATATAATCATATAATCATAATTAATATATTTTCATAAGCAACTATCATTGTGGTTTCGACCTTATATTTTCTCGAACATGTTTATGAGTTGTAAGACTGCTTTTTTAACTAAAAGTAAAGTCGTTACTACATCTACAAATGTAATAATAAACTACCCCCAAAGCAAATTATTATTTAATAATTTTTCTTTTGGATTGATTTTAGTGTTGTTTCATATTTATAACTAATAAAGTTACTCTCAGTAAGTGAATTGTAAATTCTATATGAGAATAAATGAATTCTGAAACCGTGTTCTCAGTTTATCGTATGAATTCGAGACAGTGTATAATGTATTTGTGGCGGAACTAAAACGGAGTGGGTTTTCGCCTTTAAAGTCAGGCGCTGTAGTGGGACAGTGGGAGTGTTGATGTGGATCAAGTAAAAGTTAGATGGATAAAATTATAGGCGGATAAGGGGTTTTAAAAATAATATACACACCACAATTGAAAAATTACCTTTCTGTTTAATTCAGTACCGATCGCAAATTATAGTTGGAACATAACATGCATACATAAATATTAATCAAAAATATCTAATAGAGCATAGCTAGTTTCAATTTCGTGATTCAATACATGAAAAATGAGAACACAGCAGACAAAACGAGGCATTAAGCGTTATTATGTTTTAGAAATGCGATAGTAAGAATAATTCTAACAACAAATACCTGTGAAAATCCAAATATGTTTGGCTGATTATTTGCAACACCAAAATTAAATGCCGGAGCTTGCGTTGAATTCATCTCGACATTTTCAAATGTAGCGTTGGGTGCGCCGAACCCTGACGCCCCAAACAGTCCCGTAGACTGAGCAGCCGGTTGCGGCGATCCAAACACATTGGGCTGGGCGGGTTGATTTGGTACAGTATTAGTGAATAGCGGCTGGTTATTTGAAGTACTGCCGAAAATGTTCGACGCGGGCTGAGATGGCGGCGGGGCCTGCGCGGGCTGTGCCGGCAGCGGCTGCAGCGTCGCGTTGAATGACGTAGCCCCGCCAAATGTGAAAGAGGCCGGATTTTGCACAGTGCTCGTTGTCGCACTTGAAGCAAAAACGTTACCCCTGTTACCCCCACTAGCATTAGATCCGGACCACATATCTTTCTTTTGTACTCTATTAAATATATTACCACCACCTAGCGCACTTGTGCTTGAACTGCCGACCATTAAAGGATTTACCGGATTCAGTGTGTTAGATAAGCCGTCTCCTCCAATACTAGTTACAGCTGAGAGTCCATTGCCGCAAGCTAACGCAGCCAAAGGATTACCACTGGTCAAACCACTGTTGTTAGACAGCTCATTATTGTTCACGGAATTATTGCTTAGAATGTTATTATTAACGGTTGTACCACCTACAGTGTTGGCACCCACAGCATTAGTGCCCATGGCATTGTTTCCTATAATGTTAGCACCTGTAGAATTGCTGGTCACAGCACTATTGCCTAGAGCATTGCCAGTCATGACATTGTTATTTAAAGTATTAGTATTCATCACTGTGTTACTCATAGATGAGCTTCCGATGCCATTATTACTTGACAAGCCACTACCTATAGTGTTAGGGTATGACATGTTGAATTTATCAACTGGCGAGCCGAAAGGCGGCGGTGCACTAAATAACTTTGGAGTATCACTTTTATTTGACCCAAATGTGAAAGGAAATTTAGGTTTTTCTGCTGGCTGCTGTCTATTCTGTGACGCATTGGTGCCAAAGCTGAAGAGTGAATTAGAGGCAAGTGGCTGTGTAGCCGCCGCTGTGTTTGTTGTTGATTCTGGTTTTGAAAATAAAGATAAACTTGTTGTTGTCGTCGACTCCGGTTTAGGAAACAAAGCTGGCGTAGAATCTGATTTTGGGAATAACGATAAAGTTGCTGATGTCTCTGTTTCATTTTTCTTGAAAAATGCATTTTTATGGCTGCCACCAGCAGTGTTACTATTCGAAAAAAATGCCATAGACGACGACGGCGACTGCGTACTAGAAATTATTGGATTACTCAGAGTGGTAGTTGTTTCTGTGGCAGTTGTAGATTTTGGCTTGTTAAATAGATCAGCAGGTGGTAGTGTAAAATTGTTTGTCGCAATAGTAAATGTACTTTGTGCCGATTCACTTGTTGTTGAATTATTTGTCATAGTGAAGGGTTTATCCAATTTCGACAGTGTGTTATTAGATGTTGTTGGTAAAATATTATTTGTTGGCTTTATACCAAACAAGGCCTTTTCTGGTGTGACCTTTGACTTATCATCATTTTCAGTGTTAGTTTCGTCTAATGGTTTTGATCCGGAAAATGAAAATGCTATGGGAGTGCTTGATGTTAAAGTGGCTACAGGATTATCTTTAGGTATTCCAAATGAAAATGTAGTCTTAGGGGCATCACTAGATTCTTTATTGCTTTCAGCTGGTTTCGCAGTAGCCTCTGTAGATTTTGTTTCAGCTGACTTAAATTCAATTTTATTGCCAAAGAACACATTGTTATTTGTCTCGGACTGTTTGTGTTGTGATGCCATTGAGTCTGCCGACTTAACACTTTCTTTTGGAGGAATATTTTGCATAGGGTCAATCCCAAATTTAAAAGATACATTGGGACTGATACCAAAATTAAAACTTTTATTTCGAACTTCTTTCACTGTTCCTGGTTTCTCTGTCTCGCAACAAACACATTTACTTGTATTATTTTCATTGCGTACCATACAGTTTGGACATTCCCACTTACTACTTTGCTGCTTAACAATATGACTTAGTGTGGAGTTTGGTATACTTGAAGTAACATTTGATGAAGTAAGGGTATTATTTAGTTTGTTGCTTTCACTCATGTCTTTTACAACACTTGTTTTACTTTTTTGGTCCACTTTATCAATTTTGTCATTGGAGGCATCAGTAGATTTAGTTTTTGAAGGTTTCTTTCCACCACAGCAAACGCATTTATTCTTTTCTTCGTCATTATCAACCCAACAATCAGCACATCTCCATTTTGTTGCAGTAACTACAACTTCCAACGGTTCAGGTTGTTTAACTTTCTCACAATCAGAGCATTTGTCAGACTGTATTTGTTCTTGATTCAATTGAATTTCACACTCTATACATTTTTTTATATCTTTAGATTGATTTTCTTGCCCTTTTTCTAATTGAATTGTAGCTGTCTTAACAGTTTGAGTCAGTTTCAGTATTTTGTTCTGTTCAAATATTGATTTTATATCTTCAACATTTCTTTCTGGACTTTCTGCTGTATTTTCACATATTCCAACAGGGGATGCAAAATTAAAGTAATGACTATCCGTCGATTCATGTGCGTCAATCGCTCCTACACTACTACATTTTTCTGTTGGTACTATATCTGGATCAGTAGAAGAAACTTCTACTTTTTTCTTATTGGGCTCTGGTGGTTTCGACGAAGGAACCTCATTTTCGTGATTTAGATGTGACGGTAAGGAAATATTAAAAGAAAATTTAGGTAAATTATCTTTGTCAATTTGTAATGTTGCAGTTGGGAGATTAACAACATGAACAGTTGGTTCCATTTCCATAACATTCTGATTAGCTTTTGTTACTCTTGATCTAACTTTAGATGTGAATTTGCCTTCTGACTTATTTGAGCTATCACTGAAAATAACATATGTTTGTATATTATTTATGTTTTTTAAGTTAATCACATGAAGTAATATGCATATAAATAATTTTACCTATTTACGGAACTTGCTTGATACATTCCATTCGAACTGCTCTGTGAAGCTATTATCTGTCGAGCGACGCTGGTTGTTTTCATTAGCCTTGACCTTTCTTTTAGTTTTAATATACTCCCAACGCTTGGAACATAGAGCTCCTTGTTTTGTAAAGCTAAAAAGTAAAAAGGTGTAAGTACCCGAATGTATTTGTCCAGATGCCAATTAATTGAATGTGTTTAAATGATAATTATCGGTACTTATATATATATAAAATAATTATCGGTACTATAATGAAATCGTAACGGATCGGTGTCTAGAAGATATATAAGAAAAAATATTATTGGGAACCTTTATTAATGTGAAAGAACCCAAAACAATGATTTTTAAAATTTTTGTCTGTTTGTCTGTGCTTTTGTTCACGTTAATCTCAGAAACGGCTAAATTAAATACTGTTTTTAATATTGAAATCTGCCAAGCTTTCGTTAACATTTAGTATTTGTTTTATTACAATCAGTTCATAAATAAAAAAAATATATCAATTTAGAGTATTAAGTTCACGAAATTGGCTAATTGCCAAACCAGTAATTTTATATGACTGTTTTACTGAATTGGCTGAATCTTTAGCTTTCATTTCAATCTATTGCTTAATCTATACATATCTTCCATGTACAGGCACCAATCTATTACGATTTATTATAAGTATAGATACTGATACTGGAAAAAACCAAGGTTTTGTTGGTCTGTATGGGATCACTTCATGGCAGTGTTGTTTTGCATATTTATTCATTAGATATTAGGTAACAAATGATTAAGCTATTATTCTGTATAAATTATGAAAAATATAGATTTTAGGGATTATTGCTCATACTATATGCTATGCTCATACTACCTGGCTTGATTAACCTATGAATATGTCATATTAATACATACCCAAGCCCCTTCTGCTGACAGTACTGGTGTTCATAGATTTGTTACTATTGTTCATGGATGTGTTTGTAATTTGTGGGATTCTTCTAGCTTCAACAGTTGGAGAAGAGAAATTGTCCAGTAAATCCATAATTCGTTTTGCAGAATTGCTCATAGTTGTCTCATTGTCATTCATACTATCATTTATATGAGTTGTTTTCTTGGATTTTATGTTTGGTTGATTTACATATGAATTATTAGTACCACCATATTTAGTGTTTCCCCTGTAAAATGGTGAACTTGCAGCTAAGCCAACTCTAAAAAACGGCTTATGTTCATTTAATACACCAAATTCCTTATCTGAAAAGTTTAAAATGATTATATTTTGTTAGCAAACTCATGTAAAGGAGGGTAGGTGAAAAAGACTATAAAAGCAATGGAATTGTGTCTTTTTGGAAAGCAACTCATGTGAAATATTGTTATTGGGTGATACATATCACTTATTGCCATTATGGAGAATCTCTTTCCTAATAATTTAGAAACATATAAATGATATGTGTTTACCTTGTTTTTTAAAAACGGTAACCACTTCTGATTTCTAACAACTAAGATTTTTGTCAGATATTGTTTTTTTGTTAATAATTGAATATAAGAGAAAAATTGTATTTCATTCACATGTGCCCAAACAAAATACATATTCATGCAAAGGCGTAGGAATAAGCGGGGTGGGTGGTATGTAGCCACCCTAGATGTATAGTGCCTAGTTCATAACATTTAGCAACAAAATTTAAAGTGTGAGAAAATAAAAAAAGAGTTAACATAAAAACAGTTCAAAACTAAAGACAAGACCCCCCTCCTGGAAAATATCTTAGATACGCCCATGTATATTAGTAATACATTTGTAAGCATAGAAGTGGTAGGTTAATATGAATATAATAAATACCATATGTCTCATTAAGTTGGCTTAAGTTTGCATTTGTATCAAGTGACTTCCTTTTTCTAGATGACGACAGATGAGAAGATGGTAATGTATCATGTAAATTGTAAGGGGATTTGTCTATTTGATTCAGCATTGCTGATGTTTCTTCACAAGTGTTTGTGGATAGATTTGGCTCAAAATTATAAGAACTTCTATTTGCCATATGATCATTTAATTCTCTCGATTCAGTGTTGGTACTGACGCTTCTTGTCTGCAATAACATCAAAATTCAAAAAATTATATTACAAAAATATATATATATTTTTCTATTAAACATTTATCATCGGAATTTAGACTAAATAACATATAATGACAAACTCACTTCAGGCACAGTGTACAGTGATGAAGGACCTGGTAAATTATAACGCATTCGTTTTGCTGGTGGCTGTAGTGGACCATCAGTGGACTCGTCTTCTGTTGAAGAATCTGTTGTTTCCGCCATTTGTGTTGACCCATTTGTATTTTGTGTAGTGCTGAACCATTTTGTTATAGTGTTTGGCAACAACCGTGTCATCGTTGTCGCCATTTGATCAACGAAAGACTTAAAAGAAGCAATTTAAAATAAGTCATCACATTTTGCATTCTAGTTTATATTATTGTTAATAAACAAAACTTATAAAATAAAACTTGTGCATTAATTTACATTTATTATTAATTATGTAAGTTCTTAAACTTGAAAGTGAGATAAAAATAGTCCAAAATACTATTTAACAATATTATTACAATATAAAAATATATATAACATGTATTTAAAAAACTAACACTATTATAATTGAAATTCGCTACTAAGGGAAACTATATGACATCACATTAAATTTCTTAACTATATGATGCATTTCATGTCAGGTACATGATGTCCATTATATAGTATGATATCTATATTCCATTTATGTATTTAAATAAACATTCAGAATAAAGTGATATGCATAAGCTAAAATTTGCAGGTTCACAAAATCAATAAATCTCCCAAATTAAACGTCATCTAAACTACCATAGAGATTGAACCCATGTTCATTCATTGTTAGTATATTTACATTTGTCAATTCTATTGTAAAAAATAGTCAGTTCTCATTAGAAATATCTATAAATATATATATTAAAAAGACATTTAATTAAAATAATGTAAAATTGCATCAGCCCAGTCGCAAGCAATATATAATAATATATATATAAATTGTTAATATTTTATTATTAATATTGCAAATAGAACATTGTCAATATTATAATTCTGTTAACATAAATTAAAATAGGATGTGTTTTATTATTCTTAAACACAAAAATCATGATTGTATCCCACATGTGGTAGGAAAGGCAGAGAGAACGTTTTTTAAAGACATTGTTACACCACCAACTGATCCATTTTCAAAACAAATGGAATGACATAATATGTGCTTGATTTTGTTCCCAGATGAAGAAATAGAAAACACTTATTGTCTCTGAAGGAAAGTATAGTACCATAAGTATAGTACCATACCAAGAGCCTAATTTACCTAAGAATAGACTATGCACCAAAATATATAAGCCTGACATAAATGCATTGGTTATTCACCTTCACAAATTTCTCTATTTGGACACAAAGAGAACAGAAGTAAAATACTACTCTTCATTGTTATATTATGTTAAAGTCAAGTAAAAAATATGAAATATAAAAAATCCACCTAAATTATAATATGGTTATCTGATTACTATTCTTTTAGTATATCAAATATGTATGTATATATTCCCTGGCTAAATAATGTAGAAAATTTTACAACAATAAATTGATCATATCCCAAAAAAATAATTAATATGAAGGAAGTGATAGATAAAGATAAATCAGAATAATGCTATGGATGAATAAATAGAGGGTACTCGGGGCAGAGTAGTTGTAACAAAGAAATATCAAAAGTGTATGGTAGGTGCAACTAATATTATATATGGCCTTTAAATGATGTGAAGCTTGGAACAATGCCCGGGATTTGCTTTAGGGCCCCTTTACAGTTGCAAACGCTCGTCACCACTGCTCCAGCCCAGTGTAATTATAAATAGGTGTTCACCCCATAATTAAAATAATAATTAAATAATTGATTATGCAAATAGTCAAAGATAGCTAATGGCAGAGCACGAGTGGTGCTCCGGTGCAGTGCAGAGCCAGTGGCAGACCACATCAGAGCCAAGACCTCACGTAGATAATAAATAGTTCTTAGCCACATTTATAATTAAAATAATAATAATTAATTAGATAATTTTCCAAAATATGATGAGTGGCCTACTGTTTTTAACCTTACTCTGCTGTACACTTTGTTTCAATTTATGCTTAGTTAATATATAGCATAAAGTATAATAGTATATATTATAATAGTATATAGATTATTTTATTATAATAGTATATAGATTATTTGCATGCTTGCTCTTGTCTTTTGTATTATTTTTGGTTGTTGTTTGTAATTCTTCTTTTTTGTCCGTATGGCAGTTGTTAAAATGTATTAAAACAACATAATTAACGTTTTGGCTAAAGTTTTGGCTAATCAGATGCCATAAATCAAAAAATAGTGTCAGTGCATGAATATACCCTAAATCTAAGACATCTGAAGTCATAAGGTTTAAATAAAGATAATAATCGTGAAAATTAACGTAAATAATTCTCTTTCATATCCTATGTGGGGTGCTTAATAAGTATTACCATAAAATTTAATAATTTTTTAAATGGACAATTTGTTTGTTTTCTGTAAAGTTAAATACAACCTGAATAGTGTTGTTTGCTTTTTGCTCTTGTAATTTCAAATGTAATTTAAGCACAAAACTGAAGATGTAATAACTAATTAGTACTTAATTATATTTTTATATCTTTCAAATTGTACCAAGTAAATAAAAACTGCCTGTTTGTTATAATTCAAAGAACTTGTGGCATAAGCTGTAAATAAATAACATACCATAGTTTATTTTAATAGTTATGTGTAACACTATTTCAATTGTTTTTCAATATTATATTTAACAATTTTCAACATTTTTGCAAACATAAATGCTACTTTTTTTAACTAATGCTATACAAAAAATGTACCTCATTAAGACTGTTTATAATTAACAAGCATTTAAATATAATAATTATTAATATTATTAATAAAATATAAATCGCAAGACAAAGCGTCATTTGAAAAATATAATTAAAAATTCACATCTACGCGTGAGGCCATAAGTCGCCAAGAGCGGGAACTTGATAACAACTTACCTTATTTTTATCATTAGGCGACGACTTAGACATCTTAGCTTGGCTTGGTGAACTCATTTTGAAATTATAAATTGATTTGTGCGGTTATCCGCATATGCCTAAAAAATAAAATATATTCACAACTGGTAAAAACGTGACAAACATGGCGTCCTTAGAAAATGTCAAAATAAGTTAAAAACAAGGCCATTGCACCACAAACTGTGCTAAAAAATTTATACTAGAATGCAATCTTTCTGAATTGACAGACAACTTTTACAATACAATAAATTGAATACCTAAACCGGTAACTATTGTCTTCATCAGTATCATGACAATTATTAAATTACCGCGTTTTACGTACTGCTAAGACTGACACTTTTTCCGTTTTAACTTTTACGTTATCGGTTCTACTCAAACTCATAGACAAAAAATTAAAGGTTTAGTTGGTGTCACAGATTAAAAACCACAATGCAGCTAGTAGACGTTGTATCGATTCATCTATGGCCATTCTAAATTGTTTTAATCTTAATTTTTATTATTAAATTGAATTTATTAGAAACTAGCGGCCCTCATGCGGCTAAGCCCGCTTGAAATATACGAAAATTTATTTAAGAAAAAACTAGCCAAGCGCGAGTCGGATTAGCGTACCGAGTGTACCGATTATAGTAATAGAATTAAAAATGGTTAGGTATTTCACATCTGTTTATGTAAACTGTAAATGTGCGCAAACTTTAAACGTATTTTTTTCTACATAAATTTCGATTCCGTAAGAATTCCGTGTTAAAACATAAATTATATAATGCTCCACAAATCTTTTTATATTATATGTACTATCTCGAGTTTTCTTATCATATTACAAATAATAATTTACAAACAATATCAGACAACAAAACATTGAAAAGTAAAGGCTTAGCCATTTCAATATAACAGTTGTATAAGAACTCTTTTAGGAAGTAGCAATATTGTCAAACAACATTTTCTAGATTGATGTACATACAACCTTTTTACAATATCAAAATGACCTTTATTGTCGTTGCTCCACAACCCCCTCTATCTTTCAATGTTAGTCCCATAATAAATTATGATAAAATAATTAATTAACTAAGTTTATGCACTTAAAAAACAGTTATATTGATATCAAAGACATACACTTTAATCTTATTTTTAAGTCTAGATATAGGTAAATAGTAATTTAAGTTTTTTTTCAGCTAATATCGCACAGCAGAGGATGCAGACGGAATCTAGTGTTAATACACTGTTTTCTCCACTATCAACTCAATGCCACTCTTTACCTTCCTACCAAATCATAGATATGAAAATATTAAATCAAATCAAATCAGCTTCGCGCTGTACCCCGCACACAGCAGTGTAGGCAGAGGGAACCTAATGTTAAGACACTACGTTCCCCACTTTCCGCCGAATTCCGGAAGTATTGCGTGTTGAATGTGTGGCATTTCAATAATAGTACTGTCTGTAAAGTATATAATAGTAAAGTTCTGTCTGGCCAAATTATCATCCTTAGCAATATCTTTGGGTAGGAGTTTGTAAAAATCTCCTTAACATAACAAATAAGTTGTAACAAGCATAATGTCTTAGTAGTCAGAGCACTTTCCAAGAAATTTAGATGAGTTATACTTACTTAGTGTCTATATAAATACTCGGCACACTCAGGAGCTTCACGTCACGGAAATGAAGATGCTGAGGTGGATGTGCGGCGTAACGCGGTCTGACCGCATATGCAAGACATTCATTCGAGGTAGTCTTGGGGTCCGTCACGTAGCGGATAAGCTTCAAGAGCGTCGCTTGAGATGGTTTGGCCACGTTATGCGCCGTCCTAAGAACTATGTCGGATGCAAGTGCCTCGATATATCAGTTCCTGGAGTGAGACCTTCCGGACGCCCAAGGAAGCGCTGGTTGGATGTCGTGATGCAGGACATGAGAGCCAATGGTCTAACCACCGAGGACGCAAAAGACCGTGCAAAGTGGAGTAGGTTGAGTAGGAGGGCAGACCCTGGCAATAGCCGGGATTAATGCCAGGAGGAAGAAGTGTCTATATAAATACTATTGATGATTAAATTTGTTTTGAATTATTAATATTTGTGGTAATTTTATTTATTTGTGGTAGAAAACTACACCTATTTATTTACGAAGCTGTTTTAATTAATTTTAAAATATTATTTAATAAAAAACTTCACATGTATAGACTAAACAAATAAAATATACATGTGTATTATACATTTAACCTTTTTTGACTTACTCTAGTTATTAGAAAAATCACATAATTTTTTTATATAGATTGAAAGCATAATCATATTTATATCATTGATATTACTTTTCTATATTAAAACAAATGCTTCTTATTAGTTTCTGTAAGGGCGAATACATGGAGATTTGTAAAACAGAGGTATATCCAGTATGGGCACCAGTCTCCCAAGTTAGCTTTTTACTGTTCTCCACTAGTTTCTTGTTAAATGTTTATTCATTAAGAGCAAACATTGTGAGAAGAAAATAAAGTTTTATTATACTGTATGAAGAAAACTCTTTAGGTAAAAAGGTAAAATAAAAAAAAACCTGATAAATAAAAAAGACAAACCAAGGAATACTTGGTTTTATTTAATTAAAAACATTATCAAGACATTTTAAATATTAAAAATGCAAACATTGACAGATTATTTCTTATCTTCTGACTAAAACTTTTAAAATGTTTTCTTTATTTTGGTATGTAAGCTTTTTCAATTCTTATATCATCAACTGGACAATCATATTTATCACACTCTACTAGGCCTATTCTTTTTACTACTGCCATGCCACTTTGAACTCTTCCAAAAATGGAGTGCTTGCCATCTAACCATTGAGTGGGTGCTAAAGTTATAAAAAATTGTGATCCATTTGTGTTTGGACCAGCATTTGCCATTGACAATATTCCCGCACCAGTATGTTTTAAATCAGAAGTTATTTCATCGTCAAATTGTGGTCCATATATGGATTGACCTCCTTTACCAGTTCCTGTATGATCACCACCTTGTATCATAAAATCTCTTATAACTCTGTGAAATTTTGTGTTGTTATAATAGCCTCTTCTAACTAATTCCATGAAATTTCTGCATGTGAGAGGAGTATGTTTCCAATACATTTCCACTGTTATAGTGCCCATCCTAAAAATTAAGCCAAGATTGTGAGTATAATAATTTTTAAATAGCATATTATTTTTAAAAGCATAATCCATTTCGGAATACTTACGTAGTTTCTAGTACAGCAATCGGAGGTTGCCAAGACTTATCAGGAATGCCAGCACTCACATAGCTGAGCATTTTGGGAAAATCTTATATTAAACAAGATGAAATATAAATTAACTAAACTTAGTAAATGTTTTACGGACTATTTGTGCTATCCAAATACTTTTAAATACCTTAATATTTTTTACGGTCTTTATTAGAACATAAGACAGTTGTTTTTTTATACAATGCAGTAAAAGTTAAAAACAAATAAAATGTAGTAAGTTACAAACTTAATCATATGTGTTTTCAACAATCATACAAAGTAAGAATTGGAAGTAAGCTTAGGTTTTAGCTTCTTTAATCCCTAATAGCTTGGTAATTGACATTAGAGGTTGACACTTGCCAGCAAGCTTGAGTGAATTAGTAGTGAAGTAGTGAACAAGGTATACTAGTGCACTAGGTAGTGAATTAGTGAATACTGTCCACAGAACACATTTACCCATACCAGTATTGCCAACCTCAGGAAAGAAAAAAACAGCATATGGGACTTAAAAAAACAATAGAAAACAGTAAAATACAACAATTCATTAAAAATAGTACAAGTACTTTTACATTTATAAAGAAAATAAAGTTAAAATGCTAATTTCTAAGCAAAATATTATGAACTTTATTAAAATAATTAATTTTATAAACATTTTCAATTTCAACTCGTCTCTGAGTTGTTAAAGCTTTCGTGGCATCCGTTGCATCGTCGGAAAATATAGCTATAATCCAAAATAAGCAGCAGGTTTGATAACGTCTTTTCATGGCAATATTTAAAACAAAAACTTGAGCGAAAACATGATTTTTACAAGCTTTTTTGCTTGATGTTTGTATAGCTAGATCTAGATACCTTCCAATCAGGCAACTGTTACCGTTTGACACAATTCCACTGCTTTTATTGTCTTTTTCACCTAAATCTACCCGAACGTAACGTAACGTAACGAATCTTTTACACGAATATGCTAACAATAGTATAATAACGAATATTTTTGAAATGAATTTACCTAAGAATGCAGCATATCTCCACATAAAATATTCAATTTTGTGAATATTTTTCTTAAAATATATTTTTGTATACATTTAATCATTAAACTTGTCTAGACTACTCGTTTATTATTTAGTTAAGTATTTAGTATGATATTGATCTTCTGAAAATAATATACTATTGATGAGTAAACCACAAGGATATTGAAATTTGTGTGTTTCGGAGAACTGCCATCCTGTTCATAATTTATAAAAACAAAATAGTTTTCGGGCTAGTCTCGATTTTATTTTCGACAACGATGTATGGATAGCTGTTTATTTTTCTATATTTAGATATCCCCATAAAATGATCGTTTTGAATAACTTACTACAACATAAAAATGATCAGATATTTTATTTATTATTTAAATCTGTTTTACTAAGCATGTGGTAAAACAACATAACAGTTTTCTACACGTTTCCGAACGTTTCTGTTATACTTATAGTCAATGTGTTCTGTGGTTATAGTATAAATCAGGGCTTGTTAACATTACCAATTCAAATTTAAATTAACGTTAATTACCGTAACGAAAATTACGGTACCGTAATTCCATAAAGATACCCAAGTATCGTTACAATTTGGTAACGATACTTGGTAACTTAACGGAATAATAACGTTGTAATAAGGTGAATTTTGCATTAAATATTAACGTAAAATTTAGTGTTACTTCGAAAGTAGCAATAAAAGTAGCGGAATAAATCATCCTTTTATTTTGTTACCTTTATGCGACGTTGCCGTTGTGTACAAGTCGCCGATCGACGTAGAGTCTCCCTCCAGAACTCACCAGAAAGTGGGGAACGGAGTGTCTTAACACTAGGTTCTCGGTACCGCTACTTTTATCGCTTCTTTCGAAGTAGCACTAAGTTTAACGTTAAGATTTAACGCAAAATTAACCTTATTATATCGTTATTATTCCGTTAAGTTACCAAGTATCGCTACCAAATTGTAACGACACTTAGGTATCTATATGGAATTACCGGTAATTAACATTATTTTATATGTGAATTGGTAACGTTAACAAGCCCTGGACATAACTCCGAACGCACATGCGCAGATATGAACTCCGATAAAGACAAACTAAAATTGAGTCCGTTAGGAGCTTTCCAAGCTTTCCAAGGTATTTGTTATTGAATGTACTAACTTTTTTGTAATATTATAATATTCATCCAAAATGATCGCAGTTATCTTTAAACGTTATTGTAAAACAGTGATTCAAGAAGAAAATATGGAAGCAGAAGAAATGAATTCAACAAGCCTATCTGGTTATTACGACCATGAACCTAATTTAGAATTCGATGACTACGACCTGAATCAAGCTTGCGGATTAGGTAAGTTAAAATAAAGATAATTTTACAAATACCTACAACAATTAATAATTCAAATATTTAATTTTATATATCACAATACAATATGTAACTTTGTAAAATTAACACGTTGTTGTTGTATTAACACGTTAAACGTCAAGAAAAAATATGTCTTTCCGTTCAGGTCATGTCGGTCAGTGATGGTAGACAACTAGACTTTCCGTTCGGGCCATGTCAGTCAGTGCTGACCGCGGTTTTCGAGAATTTTCGATTATTAAATTAAGAACTGAACTGAACTGAGAATTTTTGATTCATTCATACAGGCCGTAGAGCACTGCTATCAAACTAAAAGCCATATTCATGGACTTAGAAAAAAACAATGTCCCCATAAGATAGCAAATAAACAGGCCGTCCGGCCCACCTCCATATCATGGTATGTTGCAGAGCATCTTTAAACTTAGTTTTTTTTGCGTAGGTCCACATTACATGTTCTATCTATTCTACTTAGTTTCAGGATACATTGTTCCATTGCATGCTGGCAAGATAGTATTTTGTTCTTAATGTTATTGGAGAATGTCCATGTCTGACTAGCATAGGTTAAGGATGGTAGGATATATGAATCCTTTTTTTTTTATTTTTTAATCAGCGATTTCTACCAGACAACCTTTGGGTTACGAAATCTGTGATAAAATAGAGTGGGTGCTGTAAATAAACTTACATGACATATTAAATTCTAATACATATACATAATACATATATATTTGAAAAATGCATACTATTATAATATAATAATACTATTTATAATAATAAGTTGTACATATTGATGTCATTTCAAGGTGAATCATCCTTCAAACAATAATTTTTAACTAATTAAATATATTTAAAGATTTTGAATGCTTAATTCTTAGTGGTAGATTATACCACAAGTTAGTTGCTTTCACAGCAAAGGAGTGTTCATAAAATCTAGTGGAATGTATCGGAATTTTAAAAGCAAGATTCAATTCAAGATTCCTTTTGTGCCTTGTAAATCTTTTTCTCTAATATCTAATATTATTTCTATGATATGTTAATTCTTCTGTTAACCTCTTTCTCATTTCTGTTTTTGTCAAATGACATTAGTTTTTTGAGGTAAACATATTCGGTGACATTCTATCTTGTTTCCATTTATATTATTGGGAGGAATGTTGTTGGTCATTATCTTAGTTTTTTGGGCATTCATTTCGAGTCCTGTTATTTTACTTTCTCTGACAAGATTTTGAAGCATTATTTCTAATTCTGTAGGTGTATCACTAAAGAGAGCTATATCGTCAGCAAATCTTAAATGTGTTGGATGTCTATTAAATCTCTTTATGTTTCCAGTTCCACTTTGCAATTCCTTCTTTCCATGCTATTCTGGCAAACTTTCAGTACTTTTTTTGTTTTCCTGTTAAAGCCCATGTTTGACAGCTATAAGTCATGCGTTGTGTGCAGTTTTGTGAAACAAAGTGATACGGGAGTGAAAGTAGGTGACTTGAATTTGAATCGCCTGCTGCATGCAGAAGATGCATTGCTCATTGCATCATCAGAATGTGAGTTATAAGCATTAGTCACCACTCTGAAGGAAGGGTGTGAAATTAGTGGTTTGAGCCTGAATGCGAGAAAGACAAAGACAAAGGAACTTCGAAAAAACAGTATCGATGATAGTGGAGGCAGGTCACGTAAAAAGCCCCATGAGGACCCCCCATTGAGCATGTATGAAGAGGTTGATGACAGTGGATGAGGCAAAAGAGATATTTAGAGACTGTACGGTTTGAGGTTCCGTTCACTCTGCTAGGGACACAGAGTGAAGCCATGTTGTTGTTGTTGTCAGTATAGAAAGTAGATTGGTTAGTGGAGGTGAGTGCTAATGCGCATTTCTAAAGGAGCCCTTTTAATTTATACTTAGAACAACTCCAATTTCCTCCTCCTGTAGTGCAATGGGCCTAGTACCCACTTGGTGAATCCATGGAATACTAATTAATTTCCTCTTATAGCATATCAACTATTGTACATCAATTTTAAAAAAGGTTTAATATTTGTCTTAAAATTATAAATGTATTTATTTAATGTTATTTTAATGTTTATAAAATATGTGTACAAATAAAAAAAGGTTTATTGGATTTTCCTACTTGAGGTATAGCTAAAAAAACATATTTTCAACTGAGCACTTAAATATTTCTTATTTTATATACGATTAAAGTAATTAAAATTTATTTTGAATAAAGTTATTTGAGTAACCTATTCCAATGGTAAACAATATTTGATTCTGGTAGTAATAATTATTTATTATGCACACACACAGCTGAAATTTGCAATTTTCTCTGTCTCAGTGTTCACTGTCTTTCCTTTTATATCACTTGATTATTCTTATTGAAAAAATATATCTCCATATATTTTGTATCTAGCATAAAAACATATTCAATAGCTAAACTAGTTTTACCTAAATAATTTTAATAATTTACTTTCTTTGAAATATTCTTTACATCATATTATGTGTATGTATGTGTAAATGCATTAAAGACTTGTTTGTTATAAAGTTATATGGATCATATGTCCACAGTGTAAAAAATTTTAAAAATAAGAAATGTAAATAAACAAATTTTATATTATTCAAAATTACAAATAGACACTTTTAATCGTTTAAAATTTGTTCAGACAAAATATGTGTAGGTACTGTGTGAAAAAAGTGGAATCATAAAATTTTTCATTGCTGTACATTTTATATCTTAAAATAAATAATACTACTAAATAAAAAATATTTAAATGCAACTGTTATAAATGTAAGTAATATTATGAGATACTGTACAAAATACATATTGGGTACACATTTATGTTCCTTCAAACTTTGATTGCATAATGAAACTACAAGTGGAGGCCAATTGATATTCATACATATGTCTAAGGCAGGAAATAGATTTGCCTGGTGAGTTGTACTGTTGTTATCTTGTTCTGTTTTATTAAAAGATTTTTTATTAGTTGTTTTATTCTTTTAACAACACATAGTATTTAAAAGAGCTAACTAATCAATTTAAATATAAAACAGGAAATTATAGTGATGAGATTAAAATTTTTGAATTGTTCCTTCATAGCCTATCACCAGTAATTTCTTGATTGTTTCATGTATTGAAGTAAGTAGTTGTGAAATTAAATATCTATTATGTGGTTATTCATTTTTGATTAACAAGTGAACAAATTTAAACTACTTTTATAATCAATTTTGTGTGGGTGGTGTGTGTTAAATAATAACGAATGACATCATATAAATATGAATCATCCTTTAACAACTTCATGCTTGCAAGAATTTACCTTACGATTGTATTTCTCTAATCTGCGTAATTTTGAAAAATTGGTGTCATCGTTCTATAACTTATATACAGGATGGAAGTGTCAGCGCTCCTTTTACGGAAACAGCGTGTAGGGTAAAAAATTTCAAACCCATAACTAAAGAATTTAATCAAGATATCTCAACAGTTTAGACCTGTATTTCGTGTGACGCAGTTACGCATAGATACCAATAACGTAAACACTCAATACTAAAAAAATACTACTAAAGGTTTAAATAACTTTGAACTTTATCGCCAATACCTACGACTCGATTTCGGATTGAGGCGTGTATGGCGGTGTCCCTTTGATAGGTTTATGTGTGCGTGCGTCGTCCTTAACAAATGGCGTTTTATTTTACAACGTATATATATATAACATAACACTGTATATATATATTTAGTAACAATTTAAATATTAATCCAAGACAAAGGTCAGATTGGTTCAAAGCATGGGCTTAACTATAGATATTGTTCAGAATGGACCCTTGCTTAGAACTAATATTCTTATGTAAAAGAGTTATTTTTTTATTTGCAAACATTCTGGAGTGGCCACCAGACTATTCTGGGATAGGACCACGGCGCTTCAAAATGAAATCTATTTTTTACTTCGGTATCATATTTCCAGAACCGTCACCACCTGAATCACTCCATATTCCCGATAATTTGCTTATCCGTTCAGCTACAACTAGTGATGGTAGTATAGAAGAATATTTTGAGAGCGAACTCGCCGAAGCCCCTGTGGTGCAGGTATATGATGAGGTAAAAAAAATGATAACATTTTACAATTTGTGGAATTCTAAACATATTGTAGATTGAACTCTGAATTTAGCAAAATTTCGATCAATATTGCAATCTAGGTCTCACGGGACCGGCAGAACGGATTTAGGTCAGGTACAAGTATGCTTGATGATTGACCTTTTGTATATAGGTTAGTGCGTTACAATATTACTTCCTAGTAAAGTATTGATTTTATGCAACTGGCCGGCTTGCGTCATAGTTATACATCTACTTACTTACTTATCTTCACGCTTTATCCCTAGCGGGGTAGTCGGAGAGAATGGAGCGAAAAATGCTATGATTTCTACATAGGTAGGTCAGATTATTATTAGTTATACATCTATTTATGTTGATATCTTCAATGTTAATGATAAAACAAAAATCAGTAGGCAGAGGGAGCTTCCCACTTTCTGCATAATAAAATATCTATACGATATTTAGTTGTACATGTAGGTACATTAAGTGCATTTATTGTATTTTGTACGTAGATTGCAACGTCGTCACAAGATGAGGATAATTTTTCCGATCTTACGAATATGGGAGTCGTAGAAGTCGTCGGCGACGATGAAATCGGCCGTAGAATCATTATAATTTCTGCTTGCCGATTACCATCAAGTAAAGATGTCAAGCCAGATCGTGTGCTAAGGTAAAGTTTTCTTTTTTGTGTAGCAAAATTTCTATCCATATTACAAGAAAAGGTAAGTAAATATTACATATATTCTTAGTGGTGAGATTAACCAACTAATTATTACTACTTCTCTTGCAGATTTCTAATGTTTACCTTGGACAAATTTGTAGAACAGGACTATAGCCTTGTTTATTTTCATTATGGATTAACCACTACAAACACCCCTACTCTTTCTTGGCTTTGGAAAGCTTATAAAGCCTTCGATAGAAAGTATAAGAAAAATATTAAAGCACTATATTTAGTTCATCCAACGAATTTCGTACGAGTCGTCTGGCAAATGCTCAGGCCAGTGATAAGCGTCAAATTCGGGAGAAAAATGATGTACGTAAACTATTTACACGAGTTACAGGAATATTTGGATCTGGAGAAGCTTAGTATACCAGAACCGGTGTTAAAGTAAGTTCGTTCTACAATTGTGTTACAAATGTTCCAATCATTTTTGTTGCTGATTGATTGTTATATTATAGGTACAATGACCTGTTGTTGTCTAAATATCCTAAAGCTGCTGAAGTAGCTCGCAATCAAGCTGAAAAACTTGCGAATATACAAAATGAGAGCAATTCAAAAGCGATAGAGAGAAACAATCTGTTGCCGCCGGTGACACAGCAGTTTGGTGTTTCATTGGAATTTATACTAGAAAACAATACGGGCGTAATTGATTCCATCCCACCCGTAGTGAGACAATGCGTGGAGTTTCTTTCACAGCCCGGCGGTGAGTGAATTGTTATCTATTTTTTTTTAACTTCACGTTGTATCCCGTATATATAACAGGGGTTAAGGGTTAAGGAACTCACATTTACGCACGCTACGCACCATCTAATTTTTGAGATATTACGCGTTGAGTGAGGGAAGTCAACGCCACACTTTATTTTCTTACCGGAGCGCGGAAGTGTAAATGATTTATTTTCTCGAGTAGGAATCGAATCGACAACCAACAAGACAGACCGCCACGTTACGTTGCCATTACATGAAATTTTTAACTTAAAAGCACAAATCGTTTTTAGCTTTGGAAACGGAGGGTATATTTCGTAGGTCGGCAAACATTTTGGTTATAAAGGAGTTACAGAGATTGTGCAATAAGGGCGAGCCGATATCTTTTGGGAACGATCCGCACAATGCCGCAGTTCTACTAAAAACTTTCCTCAGAGATTTGGAAGAACCTATATTGACATTTGATTTGCACGAGGAGATACTAAATTTCCAAAGTAAGCGATATATTGCTATTACGCCTATAATGTTATTTTCTTTATTATAGCTAACTTTCTGCTACACATAAACCAGTGTAGGCAGTGAGTGAGAATAGAACCCACAACCGTCACGTTTACAGTCAAACGATGTGCTGTTTTGCAAGGGCGGCTTTTATTAACATTGATTTACATGAAATCGCTTACTTTAGGACTTCAGTATCTGCATCTCCTATACTGAAGATCCAAAGTAAGTTGTAACGGTTATTGCTAGTGTGTTGTATTTATGTTACATGCTTAAAATGTCTAAAATACATCATTAGAAGGAAGCAGATAGATTTAAAACAAAATAAGTGTTTTATTAGACTTTACTAGGTCTTGTAGAAAATATTCAGCTATCATAAAGTCACTTTTCAAATTTACTTTTTTTTTCTAAGATTTTTATGCCTTATTTTTTTAAGTACAAATTTTTTACAGATTTGTCGGACGTGGACAAACTACGACAAGTGAAAATATTAATATTGGAAAAATTGCCTGCGGATAATTGCAGATTATTAAAATACATATTTCAGTTTTTATGGAAGGTAAGAATATTGAGTGTATAAATGAAATTAATATTTTCATACACTCTGAGAGTTTCTTAAATTTTTACATTAAGACTTGTGTATTGACATACTATATAAATATTTATATATTTATATTTTATATAATATGTATTTGTATTTACATGCTTATTATTAATGTTCATATGCCTAAAGGTTGCCTCGAAGACATCCCTGTTTAACAATAAGGATGCCTCATGAAATATTTTTTTTACATTTCTATTTATTGATGTACAATAAAAAACAATATTAATATATACTTTAATTATTATTATTTGAAGCATGTAAACGGGTTTCTTACAGGTACAAGATAGGAGTTGTTTAAATAAAATGACAAGTAGTAACTTGGCTCTTGTTTTTGGCCCGAATCTTTCTTGGTCTTCTGGAAGTAAAATGTCACTACACGCCACTGCTCGGGTGAACTATTTCGCAGATTTCCTTTTGAAAAATCAAAAATCTATATTTATTTTGTAAGCTGCGATCAACAGTAGCCATATATATAATAAAAATTGAATGCCAAATAATTTTTTATACAATTGTAATAGATGAGTAGATTTTCACCTGAGATTAAGTGCAAATATTTATATATTCTGTTAAGGTCTCGTCACTTCCCAGGGGAGTTACGGATGTAGCATTTATTCATATATATACGGATATTAGATTTTTCAGAAATATAATTATTAAAGTATCTTTTATTGATAGTTTGTGATATTAATTGTACTATTTGAATATTTTCTAGTAAAAAAATTCGTCGTAGTTGTCGCTATTTCATACTAACCGCGGTTATAATCTCAGCCCTCCATAGCGTCCCTGGTAATCGGTATAATGATATAGAATATGCTGCGGGTACAACAATTCAAAATATACATAAATGTCTGTAACACTCATGTGAAATACTGCAATTAAAAATGTAGTTCGTTAAAATATAAAATATGCCTAGAAACTATTAAAATATAACTTTGTATTCTTACCCACCATAACTAGAATTTATACTTTCATAATAAAATTATATATTGATTTAAAGTTTTTTATGTAAATTTTATTAGAAAATTTTATACACAATATAATTATAAGATAATATAAACATATACGATCATTGTAACATTAGAACATAAGTAGTGTGAAAGGAAATTATATTTCGCACAAGTTTTCGTAAGACGAAAGTTTTTGCCGTGGTGGTGATTATTAAATACACCTTACTTAATATATTATGTTAATTGATACTAAAAATTAAAATAAGACACGTCATTAATGCTACGTTGCTTGGTTTAAGATTTTTTTTTAATATGTTTTTTTCAAAGTAAAGTAAAGTTTTGAAGAAGAGGCATTTTGTTTTCAGCGCAAACTGCAAGTGTCTGATGTCACTCGAATTTATTATGTCCATATACTACACCATTTTTTTAAAGAAAAAATGGACGTAGTTTATGATATGCCATATAATTTATATTATTAAATTTGTTATAATTTACTCGTTAATAAGCATAATAAGCATTTTAACATTATTAGACTTTTTGCGGATTATAAAGTGTTATCTTAATCACATAGTGTAGTTTTTACACAAATAATTATGTAAAACCTACACTATGTGATTAACATATCTAAATGTTATTGTGCCTAATATATTTGAATGAAATAAAAAATAAGTAAATGTAAATAAAGCTATTACGTTTATCAGGTAGGTGGTTAATATTATGTTAATTAATTTATATTTCAGATTTAAATATTGTTTAAAAAGTTAGATTATTAAATTAGATATATAATATAAAAAAGTTGTATTGTGCATGCCCTATTGTGTTAACACTAAAATAAAAGTAATAATAAAAGTATCATCTTATTTTGGAAACGAGTTTTGGTTTTATTTATTTCCAAATCCTAAATTGCTTGTAGATGTACTAGGTCCAGGTTAGTACTCGTACATGATTATTTTTTGTCCCACCTTTTAAAAATTCGCTTTTATACGTACAGCGAAAATAAAAAAAAAACGGCATCTCAAGATTGATCTCAGTCTTGAAAGTGATTTATAAATGCGTGCCTAAAAGTGAATTTCATTCAGGTGGCACAAAAAATCGTATACGCACCACGGTAGGAATTTAAGACATTGCCACCGGCGATCCTCATGACATTTGACAATAAGCCGCAGGTAAGAGCGTCCTACTTTTTTCACTAGATGCCTAATAAACTATTTCATTGATGTCACTTAAATTTTTAAGAGTTACATACCTGCACCTATTTAGTTTCAGTTTTTAACATTGTAAATAAATACAATAAAATATTTTTACAATAATATATCTCTTTTATTATAAAGTGAGACAAGCATTGTTTTGTATAAATACTTATATAAATATAGTGTGTACTATTGATCAGGGATAACAAGGGCAATGCAAGGACGATAGTCACCGCTCGGCTAGCTAAGTATAAATCAATAGTGCAAGTGTCCGCGCGTCTGTTTTATATTCCAAATTGGTACTGAACCAATTTGGAAATTGCAATAAGTACATTGCATAAATGTTTCATATAGGTTCAATTACTTAAGTGTATTATTTATATTTATAATATAAAGTTTTAATACAAAAAAGGTAATAGGTCAATTGATAATAATATATTTATATATATTATATTTTTAGTGAACCATTGATTTCACCACCATTCTTTTTTTTTATTAGTACCATTTGACAAAAAATACTCCTTAAGTTTAATTTTAAGAAATACTCCTTAAGTCTGGCTCGCGGCGTATGTCCTCTTGTCTAAACTAATAAGAGAAAAGATAAAAAGAAAATATAAAGTGAGTTTTATAGAAAGTACAATTTGAATTAAGGCCAATCGTAGCACAGGTGCAGAAAATGTCACTAATCGTGACAGGTTTTGGGTTCGATTCCCACTCAAGGACATCTCAACTCGAAAAAATCTCAACTAATGAAATATTTAACATTTTCTCCCGTGTTGAGGCAAAGCGCGGCGTTGAGTTCTGCCACTTAACGCAATGCCTCCAAAATTTGGCGTTTGGTTTCAAATTTGGCGGGAGTGTGTTAACCCTAGGTTCTCTCTCCCTTCTCTGCTGTGTTTGGCATACAGCGTGATGCTAAAAAACACATTGTGGTAATGCATATGCTGCATGAATGTGTTTGTATGTATGATTTGTATCATGTAGATACGAATCTCTTGTGGCTCGTCTGATCTATAAGAGATATTGCCTTTGTAGTGAAATTAATTATATTAATCCATCCTTCAGCCTTTTAAAGTCCACTGCTGGACATAGGCCTCACCCAATGCTCGTCACTCCGTCCGGTCCTGCGCCCTTTGAATCCAGCGGGTTCCCGCTGTCTTCTTGAGGTCGTCGGTCCACCTGATTGGAGGGCGGCCTGTACTCCTTTTGCCGAGACGTGGTCGCCGTTCGAGGACCTTTCTTCCTTTCCATCGGATTATATTAATGTCACCTTAATATGAAATAATGAAGGTCTGACGTTGAACCCTTATAGCCCACCTAAACTTAATGAGATATGAACATACCTAACGCCTTTAAGGAAGGAATTCTGTTGACCTAAGGAAGATGAAGTTCTAGAACAGCTAATATCAAAACCTCTGGACCTTCAAGGACAGGTAGGAGGGCTATATAGGTATATAAAATACTGCTTTCTAAGTGTTAAAAATATTAACTAAAATTTACGTGATATTATTAAAATAAATTAGAGTTAGGTAAAATAAATAGAGGCCACTCGTGGCGCAGGGACACTAGCGTTTGACTGAAACACGACAGGTTATGGGTTCGATTCCCAGTCGACAAAATGAAATATTTAATAATTTAATTTTTTTGCTCTGGTGTTTGAGTGGTGAAAATGGGGAACGGAATTGTCTTAACACTAGATTCCCAAATTCCCTCTGCCTATCCTGCTATATGCGTGATAAGGTGTGAAGCTAAAAAAATAATATTACCAACATACTTCACTTAGCTTATCACAAAGGGTGCAGAGAAGTTATTTTCAATATGAAATCCTGCAATGTAAGATATAGTTTACAAAGTGTTATAATTCAAATACACGAAAGAGCAACCCACAATTTTTTAGCTCGGCTAATCCACCACTAGGTCCATGGGATGCAGAGAAATTAATAGGTAGTAATCTGATTTTTAGTGCTCTTTATTTATTTATAGTTTTTACATATTTACAAGTATTTTAAGTCTTATATATGCTTGTAATATCAATTAACCTACCGCTAGTAATATACTTATTAATATACATGGAACAATACTTAATTATTCATTATAACTATGTGTCATGGTGTCATGGATGCTTTAAAAGAGTCCATTACGGCTATGGCAGAGATGTTCAATGTCAGAATGAACAAGTATCAGCAGGAACTAACAAAAACAGCATCACCGGCAACAGTATCAATTTTAGGTGCAGATTTCACTTCCTTCAAGACTTTTATCCACACTGCACTGAGTTCTTTGCAAAAACAGCTGGAGCATCTCAGTCAGGATATCGATCCCATGGAGATGTCCAGAAGACGAAAAACACTTTTAATCCATGGTTTAGCCGAGAATAAATCAGAAGATGTTGGCAGTTTGGTTGGAAATTTCGTGGCAAATAATCTCTATATGGCTAATTTCTCCACTTTAAATATTAGAACAGCGTATCGGTGATAAGCCACGACCCTTCGTGGTAAAATTTTCAGATGCTCAGGTACGGCTCAGCATTTGGTTTGCGAAAACTAAGCTTAAGGGGTCAGGCATCACTATATCGGAATTTCTCACAAAAACTCACCATGAAGTGTTTATGCTCGCTCGACGACATTATGGTGTGGGGAAGTGCTGGAGTGGTGATAGGATCATCAACGTCATAGCACCGAATGGTTCGCGTTATCGAGTGGAGTGCATGGCCGATCTCCAGATTATACCCGTTGCTCCAGAAAAGTCTCCGCCGGCGGTGCAGGAGTAGGGTGGTTTCAAAACAAACTGTCAATAAAGTTGTAGTAGAACGGTGTAAGCGAGTACTTAAAAAGTATTAATTAACCACTTAAAATACTTATTAACATTATTATCATTATTAAGTTATTTACTTCTAAGTTTTCTAATTGTAAATTAATTTTATTCTTAGTTCTTTTGTACGATTATTAATTTTAGTTCTTTGCCTTTCTACTTGGCTATTTACATATTGCAATATGATCTGTCATGAAGTAGCGCAAAACGGCAAAACTGACATTATATGATATTATGATACAGTCAATACAGTATATTATAGGTTATTACTTGCATCACACAGATGGCTTTTGTCTGATATTATTAACATGTTATTCAAATATTATTCTTATAATTTATTTATTTTCTTATTGAGTTACTGTCCGCAAATTGGTTTGGTTTCATTGTTATTATTTTTTTCCTAATGTATTTTCTTAATGTTTTTATGCAAATGGAAGGACTATTCTTTTTTCCTGTTTTGTAAATAAGTTGTAAGTTTATTTTAGCTATTTATTTGTTAATTCTTTGTTATTTGATATATTTTTTTTTCTTTTTTCATTCTTAAGATAGACAGTGTATACAACCGTGTATTTATTAAATAAAAAAAATAATTATATTATTTAATTATTTCTCCTTGCAACTGGCGGGTGGTTATGATCAGTACCTAAGAAAAGGTATTATGTATTTTTTTTGTGCTTTATATTTATAATTAATTGTTTTTTTTGGGTGTACAATAAATTGTTTTATTATTATTGTTAAAAATAAAGATTTAGGGAAAACAAGGAATCCTCTGACAAACCCTATTTATAATTATTTTACAATGCGTTAATGCGCTTGTGTAGATTTAAACGTTTAAATGGCAAACGTTCAAATGACAGATAAGGCATGCACCATTTAGGAAATTTTAAGCGCATTCATTGATCACCGATTTTAGGATAATTATTAAGCTAAAATACATACGTAGAATCTATTTTTAAAATTAATATTATTCAAATGATTATATTTTATAATCAATAAAAACAAGAAAACAATTCAATTGCTTTGTAAAGCTGCTTATTAAGGTAGACTCTCGGTATATATATATTTCCCTGATTACTAAGTCAAAATACGAGTTAAAAGATTAGAAAGTTTTAGGTAGGAAATTATCCCAAATTATAAATTTTACTAATAGCAACATTATCAAACATTTTTTTAATATTGCGCCAACTAGTGGCCAATATCTGTATCTTCTTATTGATATCTCTTGCTGGGGTTCATGTTGTATTATCTCGATTATTTTGTGCTACTTTATGACAAATCTTATGTTTATTGAAAATGTGTTTGTGTTTGATTTATTCAGAAACTTAATTTATTGAAAATTCAATCTCAATGTTCATGTTGTGCGACAATTTCATTATAAAACCAATGACATTATATGAACTCGATGTGCGTTTTGGCCATTTTACTTGGCTTGCGTTGGTGTTTCGTATATAGTCACGTGACCAAAGTGGTTTGCAGATCAATGGCGCCAAATGACTATTACAGAAAATGTACGTAAAACATGAGCTTCTTTCTACCCTTTAATTATATCTAAAATAATGAATATCGATCTATACATTATTATATATGTGTATCTGTACTGTACCGAAACCTACAGGAATAAAATGATGCGTAGGACTCACGTCAATCTGGCAACAAAACAGTGCTGCTCTCTATGTTGTCAATTTTGTTATGTAGTCTAATGGAAGACTTTCCGTGTGATAAATATTTACTGAAAAGATACTGGAAAACGAAATTATTGATTGCGATTGTGGTTTTAAGCGAGTTCCTTTTGGTTATCGAAAATTATTGCTAAAACTTTGCAAACGAGAACTAATGACAATTCCGCCGCCTCTATTCTCGGTTCTCCATAGCAATCCACAGGCCCGCCATATAATTTACTCATGCAATAATGAAACGTCAAGTGAGTGGTTGTTAATTTTCTGTTTTAAAGTACGAGTATACGTTTTGTAATGTTTTTTGATTATTATCGTCTGCTATGAGGTAATTCTTAATTATTTAGTAATTATTGACCGCCACTTTTAATTGATGCCAAATGTTGAATTGACATATTTGTTCCTTATGTCAAAATTACTTTTTATATAAATTTATTATATGTTTACTTACTATCGGGAAATGTTTACCTTAAATATGAAATACTTAAGATAACTTTATAATATAACCTTATATTTCGAAAAATTATACTTCTCAGGTAGTGTATTATCTTTAGCAGTTTTGTTATGTAGATAATGCCTCTCTTTAACTAAATAATGGTTCTTCTAAACAAAAGAGTGTTTTAAAAGTGTCCCTCTTTATTGCAGGTTGTACTTCTTGCGTGTTTGTAAACTAAAATGTCATCATGTGAATAATGTGACTTTCTACACAATGTTACTGCCCCGTTCAAAGTGTAAAGCAGTGAAGGGTTCGTGAACATGTAGGTTGTGAAAAAACTTAAAAAGATGTCGTTGCGAGGCACAAAGAGGGCGTGTGGGGTGCGTGGGGAAGAAGCAGGCACATCCAAACGTCGCAGACAAGAACCCGAAGATGCACTTTGGCAGCTTCGGCCTATCAGTGACCTCAAAATGCCATCTATTTATAACAGAAGTGCCTCTGAGGCACCTGCTGAACTATTCAGGTTGGTGTGTTGCTTTACTCCAAAAATATTTAGTATATTAGTTAAGCTTAAATGTACAAAATATATAGTTATATGTATCTTGAAATAAGGCCTATGCGAGTTGTTATTCTAAAAAATAATCTTATTTATTTATCTTACTATTTAAGATGCAATGCTATGATGTTTTACTGATGTAAAAATGTTTTAATTTTAGCTACTTTTTAATTAATGTTATTTTATTGAAAATCAAATGTGAATAAAAATATTGCGATATGTGTATGTGACACTAAATTAAGCTGTGCGTTAAGGCTTTGCAATAGATAAAATATACAAAACATGTCAATAAGTACCACTTAATACTGGATGTTTCTAAAATTGGGCTTAGCTATAAACAAAGTTCTTGCAAAAATATGTGAAGATAACCCTGAGTCATATATTACATTATTTAGCTCATTTATAAAAAAAAAACTACTATATAATCTATATCTAATCTACCAATAATTATTATAGAATATAATAATTATTACATTTTATTTTCAACTGCCTATTTACACATATTTTAAATTTATAGTATAGTCTTTAAGATTATATTACATTAAGAATAAAAGAAAAGAACTTTAAATAGAAATTTGCTGTTCAGTGATATTAAATTAATTAATTAAATAAAATAGAATAACGAAAAATCTACTTTATTTCTTATAGATATTTATGTTAATATAATGATAAACTTTATTATAAAAGTTATGTTAAAAATTTGTTGCTTTTGTATTGTAATTATAAGTGTCATTCTTAGCGTCAATTTAAGAAACAATAAGGTTGTCTCAATTTAAGAATACAAATAGTTGTTGTTGAGTTATTTTTAATTATAAGAGCTGAGCAAAAGCTTTTCTGTTTATTATTGTAATAAAAAAATAGTCTCTGCGAATGTATATGCTATTTATACTATGTGAAAAGTGTACATCTCTTTGTTGTTACTATAGGTAATTTTTAAATTATTTTCTAATAAGTCTTTATTTTATAGTGAACAGAAAGATAACACTTTTTACAGTATGGATATACAAGTTGTTATTGTAAAAAAATAGTATTTAAATTAACTTATGAATAAATATGTTGAGCTACAAAAATGTAAACAAATAAGTAAGTATGTAATATTATTATGTTCTGTACTTAACAGTTTAATTTTAATAATGTTGCTGCAATGTGTGCATATCATGCAGTTTTTCACTGTTCTTTATTTATGGTGTTCTGAATGTGCCATTTGAAGGAAAGTGAGCAGTAATTATTTTGCCAATACAATTTATGGTAATATTGCATTTAAAACAATACCATAAAGTATAAGTATTCTGCCCTTTACTTTATTTTATATACCATATCTATATCCATATACCACAATACCTATATACCATCAACACCCAATGTAAGTTGGTGTCTGACAGTAGTATGTCAAAAAATTACTAATATCTACCTTACATAATATATAAATATAAAATTGTGTGTTAATTAATATATAATTTTATATTTTTTATATATTGTCTACTTTATTATACCATCCTATTTGGAGGAATGTTTCATCAAATGCCATAAATTATCTAAATTAGAACACCATATTATTTTTGCTATGAAATAAATGTATAAAAATGGTATTGAAATTTAAAAAATATTGAAAATAACATAATATAACATTTCTGCATAAAAATTACAGAAAAGATCTCATCAGTGCTATGAAGCTACCAGACTCTGAACCACTTACTTCAAGTGAATATTGGGTCATCACTGACACATGGAAACAGGACTGGGAGAGAGGTGTTCAAGTGCCCGTCAATCCCGACTCCTTGCCAGCACCTAAAGTTAAAATCATAGCTAATCCACGACCACCAAATTTTCAAGATTTTAAATTGTGAGTTTGGAGATATATAAATTTACATGTTATTAGTAATCTATGGACACATTTTATGTAATCTATAAATACAAGTTTTATTTGCATAATATAAGTTAAAGATTTTGTTACTTAAATAATTTAATTAACACTAACACTGTTGTAATTATAGAAATATTATTGTTTTTATCAAAATTAAAAACAATGTTTAAATAAAATTCTCATCTTAAACAAATAATACCATAAATATCATACAAAAAAGCACTTAAGAATCTTCAAAAACTTATGAAACAACATTGTAGTTTTATTATTATATTTCAATTTGCAGGCCTACAGACAAATACATACATCTAACGCGTGATGCTCACTACCAAGCCGATAGGCATTACCTAAGTTCGACTCCAGCGCGGGCTGAGGCTTCATGCAGCTATGACTTGGATGCCAGTGACATTGCTTGGCTGAAATTGTTGAACACCGAAAGAGCCCGAGCAGGGGCATCCTCAGTTTCTGAAGACCAACTTGAAAAAGTTATTGAGGAACTGGAGGTAGGCTATCACAATAAGAGTTTATTTTTTTATATTAGGAATGTTATAGAAATCTGTAAACCAAATCGAAACTGGGTCTTCTCAAGTAAAAAACTTTCACTAACCCTAACCAAATCCAATATAAGTAGGTTTCCAATAATTTTATATATAGACAGTCTATCCATTCTCAATCTCTCAGCCTCAATTTCATATATAGACATATGAGACTTGTTGTTATTGGCCCAGCGGACTCACTAGCCCTTTGTTTGAAGTGGCCATAAGTACTTAAAAACTTTGGTTATCACAAAAAGATAAACAATAATGATTATTAATCATCAAAACAGATACAATTCAGAGAGTCCAGTCCTTAACCAAAAATATCCAGCACTAACTGAATATCTGAACTAATATTACATTCATAACTGAAACTGAAAACGTAATAGTATTATTTTTATATCTTTATCTGTATATCTAGGTAAAAGAACAGTTACAACTGTAATAACCCTGCTTTAAATACTAATTTACACTGGATATCAATTATAACTAAATAAACAGTGATCATACATTTCTCTCTTCAGTGAAACTTTGAAGGTTGCAATTTATAGTTTATTTATTTTTAATTTCACTCTTTATCCCTCATGGGTAAGGCAGAGGAAATGGTGCATCATACACCAAAATTATAGTTATGGCATACCTCTTTCACTTGATCCACATTCATTAACCCCTTAGCATATAATCTCTGGGAGTATTGTTGCATTTTAAGTGATATCTCCTCCACATCATTGTTCTCAGAGACCAACATAGAATAGATTTTCTTTTCCTCTTTGTGATCAACAAATAATTTATTCATACAAATTTGTGCATACATTTCATACACCTGAGTATTTTTTCTGATACTTTTTATTTATGCTGATTTAGCATTCTGTATTTTCTGTGCCTTTTTGATATGTTATATAATGAATGATTTTATCAATTAAGATTTTATTTCTCAATTCATATAATTATGTTATATGTAAAATTATTATTACATATGTATTAAATAAAGAAATTATATTTTTAGCAAAGTGCTTCATGATAAACTAATTTGCAGGTGATTGATTCTATGGTTTCTAAAATTTAAAATAAAGATAATCTAATCTGAACTCAGAAATATAATTTTCAATGTGTTAAATATATTCCCTTTGAGGTAACAACTACAATCACAAATAAGAATTTTCATGATCGACAATGAATAATTGTTTATTACTATATATGACATTAATCAGTCGTGAATAATAAAGAAAAATAATACATTTATTAAAATATATTTTACTTGTTAGTGTTCCGTACCTCGGAAAGAAAAAAAAACCGACCCTTCTAGGATCACTATTCAAATAATTTATTTCAAGATCGAGAGGAGATATCAAATTGAGATTAATATCAAATATGCATGTCTATGTTACCTTGGAGTACAGATAAAAATAAGCTTTTAAGTCAACACTATCAAAAAATATGAGAGTTAGTGCATAGTTTTTGATGCATTTTATAAAATTCGCTCCATAAATCATAAAATCTATAGAGTACATCCCTTGGACCGAAATTTGGCACAAACTGAGAACTTTTCATTACAAATAAAAGAAAAATATCTAAAAAATGGAACTTATATTATTCTAAAAAATAATTACTTACTTATTTTTGTAGTTGCTTCATACAAAATGAGTGTCAATCTTTATAAGTTGTACTTTTCGCCCTTGACCGGTTTTTATTTCATAGGAAATTTGGGAATATATTGCTGTGTAAAAAAAAGTTCAAGTTCAGTTTCGTTACTGAGAAATATAGAGAATTTATTTATTTCTTTAATTTTCTGTTTTTATTCATATATGAAGATTTCGGATCACTGAATGGTTTTTTTAAGCTTGGGCCATTATTGGGTTTATCATACAGATGTTTCAATAAATTGAAAAGCTAAAAGAGAGTAAAACATGAAGGTAATTTTTTTTCATGATAGTTATTCATATTGTGTAAACAATTTACCTTGCTCCCTGAACTACTTATATATGCCCCCTCGATAAAAAGCGGATGTGCATGATGATTGCACTGAGTTATCATAAGTGGGTGCAAATTACCACTACTGAGAATTAACATTGAGTAGAGCGAACAACATAATTTATTGAAACCATCAACTAACTATTTTGAATCAACTTTTGAAACAAATTCAACTTTTTGAATTACATAATGTAATGTTGTTACAACTAGATTGTCTGGCTTAATTCGACATGCGGGTTATAAGATCTTAGATTTTCGGGATTTTTACACATATTAAATGTTAAGCCTAACTAGATCAATCTCATGTACTTTACTATTATACATTTTTAAAAATACGACGTTTCAAACACTGCAGTATTCAGTGGTCATGAGGTAAAGTATATGTGATTATTCCAGTTAAAGAGTTTCATTTAGAATCTACTCATGTTGTTTCATTTTTTTAACTCTGTGACATGATAGAACTACCTCATATGAAAAGAACCTATGCTTGCCTTTTTAATGTGGGAAATGGCAACAAATTTCTTGCTTTTTCGCTTTTTTTCTTTATCCTTTAAAATTATCTTTTTTCACAAAATTTTAAATTTTATATTGTTTGTTCTAAATATTTTATTAATAATGGTAGGTTATGCAAATGAATATATTATAATAGTTATTGAATGTGAAATAATTTCTTACATTAAAAAATAAATAAATCTATAGTCGATTCATATGGCAAGTGACAAAAATGTAAACAAAAAAATTCTGTTTCTCAAACTTTTACGTATTTTTTTATTTCTATTTAATTTATGTATGCACAAGTTTTACTAAGAGGTACATAACTATGATGTTAATAAAGCTAAATATATCTATAATTCAATTATTTATTAGAATTGGAGGATTCTGAGGAACTATCAACTACCTTAATGACGAAACGGTCCACCATATTATCTATTATATGATCAATTTTTTGCATCTTTTGCTCTTCTTTTATCCCATAATCAATGCACCTTTGCCAAGCTTCTACTGCTAAAGTTTTTATTAATAAAAACAACAAAAGTAACAACGGAATCACGAAAATTCAATGAAAATAACTGATAATGGCGGCTAATCTGACGGATGACAAAATATTTTAATATAAAATGTTTACTTGTCATAATTACAGTATGTGATTTATTTTTATACTAATAAAATATGCATCAAGTTTGAGAAGAAGTTGACTTTTGGGTGTTTTTACATGTCAAGTATTTAAAAATTATTAAATGTAAATAAAAAAAACCAATCTTTATTTTTTATTTATTGTATACGTTTCTTTTTACGTACGTCTTTTCGTATTCGTTTCTTTTAACATAATTATTCTTTTTAAGAAATACCACAAATTTAAATATTAATTTTAATAATCAATACTTATAACTTTTTCCTAATTAATGACGTAATAATAAAACTATTTTTTTTCACTGAACACTGCGTTTATAATATAAAAATGTCTAATTTTTCTATAGTTCAAATTAATGCAATTCAACCGCGGATATTCTAATGTGACATAGTCGCACGTTTTGCCATTTATTTTACCTTTTCTTCACTGTATTTCAGAACTTATTAACGAAAATAATTGGAAATTGTAGTGTAAAAAAAATTTATGAATTTTGTTAATTTTTTTTTTTTGAGCTTTACCGGTATGCTATTTCTATAATAAGGTAATATTATTTACTGTGCTCTATCTTTCATTCATTTAGTATATTACTTCCATAAACGCATAGATCAATATTTTTTAAAATTAATATAATTAGTCCATAAAACCTGTCGTGTAAAAGAACCTTTTTTTGACATGTTTGCCTTTTGTCCCTTGCCATAATGAATCGAGTATAGTCACATTTCGTTTTGAAACAAAAGAAAAATAGTTGGAAACTGCATAAAAATTATAGTTTTTAATGTGGGAAATGGCAATGTGTTATGTTGCAAATAAATGGATATTAAAGAGGATAATTATTTGTTTTAAGGTGCGCACCTGGGACAAAATCCAAGCAATCATGAAATCAGAAGAAGGCTTGGGCATAGAATACGATGAAAACGTAATTTGCGATGTTTGTAGGTCACCAGACTCTGAAGACGGGAACGAAATGGTGTTTTGCGACTCATGTAATATTTGCGTGCACCAAGCCTGTTATGGCATCACTGTAATACCAGATGGTTTGTAATGACTTATATACTACTAATATACTACCCATGTTCCATTGATTTAGGTATTTATGTATTGCAAAATATCTGTTGCAGGTCAGTGGCTCTGTCGTCCTTGTGGCGCTGGTATCAGGCCTACTTGCGTTCTGTGTCCTAATCTTGGTGGGGCCATGAAGTGTACACCATCTGGTCATAAATGGGCTCACGTTAGCTGTGTGCTTTGGATTCCAGAAGTGTCCATTGGTTGTGCAGAGAAAATGGAGCCTATAACTAAAATAACATCTATTCCAGCGTCACGCTGGTCACTTGTGTGTGTTTTGTGTCGTGAGCGTAAAGGAGCTTGTATTCAGTGTTCCGTGAAAACTTGTAAGACTGCTTATCACGTCACTTGTGCATTTAAACATGGACTAGAAATGCGTGCAATAATTGAAGATGAAAACGCGGATGATGGTGTCAAATTACGTTCATATTGCCAGAAACATAGTGTTAACTCGAAAAAAGAGAAAGGTCCTGGTTCTGGTTCCGAGGAAGAAGAAGTGAAACGAAAACGTCGGAAGGATATGACTTCGGAGGAGAAAACGCAGGCTCGGGCTGCGCGATTGCAAGAGATAGAAGGAGAGTTTGATCGTCATGTTAGCGTCAAAGACATCAGTACCCATGTTTTAGATGTTGATCAAGACGCTATTAACTATATTTATAATTACTGGAAACTTAAACGAAGGGCAGGTCATAATCGTCCTTTGCTACCGCCAAAGTCGGATGACAACGAATTGCTGACTCACAGACAAGAGCAAGCTGATCTTGACAAAATGAAAATGTTTGTACAGCTTAGGCAAGATTTGGAGCGGGTGCGTAATTTATGTTACATGGTCAGTCGTAGGGAAAAGCTGTCTCGGTCGTTCTTTCGTATGCGAGAGCAGACGTTTCACAAGCAAGTAGCGGTATTATCGGCTGAGCCTAATATATCTGGCCCAGATTTGGCGGCTATTATTGAAGCAAATCATGGGCCATCTATCTATGATAGGTTATATTCTCATGCTAATGCAGCTGATCATAAAAATGATTTTGATGATCTGTTAGCCCGTATTGCTCCTCAAGATTCTAGCGATGATAAGAAGAAAGATCGTAATGGTCTTGTACGAGGATCAAAGTCAACGAATCCTTACAAAAAACATTATGTGAATGGTTCTCGAAGGAGTGGCAGTATGTACAGTGGACTATCAAGTGAAGAAAGTGCTGCAGAAGTCACTCGCACTACGAAATATCGTCGTGCTATTGGATCAAGCACTGATGAAGATGTTAAGAAGCCTTCCACTTCTCCAAAAAAGAAGATCTCACCAAAAGGAAAAGGGAAAAAATCACCAAAGAAACCAGAGAGAAAGAAACGGAAGATTCCACAATCTAAAGCTGTTGTTGAAAGTAGTAGTGAGGATGAAAACATAAAATCAAGAATGAGAAAGGATCGATCTCGTAGTAAAACATTGCAACAAATGGAAAAAGAAATGACTGCTGGGAAATTGGGTCAATCTGGCACTGACAGTGATGACTTGATACCTATAAGAGCTACTAGAAACAACAAATTCCCGGTAGATATCTATTCAGATAGTAGTGATGGAGCATCTGTCAAAGAGGAATGTAAAGCTGAAAAATCTACTAGGCTTAAAACTGAGAAAACTAAATCACCCAAGGAAAACGATTCCTTACAGCTCTTGCCTCGTACTAAAGCGGCAATGAAAGAATTTATTCCAACTCAACCAGAAAAGAAAACACATGTGGAAGAAAAACCTGGTCCTAAAAAGAGAGGAAGGAAACCTTCAAACAAGGATAAGAAAATACCTATTAAAGCAAATGATTCAGATGATGAGGCAAAAAATAAAGAGAATATTAAATTTGCCAAACAAAAAGATAATCCCACGGATTTAATAGTTCCTCAAAGACAAGCTGCGAAAAAAGCTTCTGAAAATATGCGTTCTACAACTGTTGTTAAAAAAGAAGACGAAAAGGACAAACAAGTAAGTGGCGATGATTCTAAATCTAAGCCTAAAATTAAACCTAAAGGAAAGGAACCTAAGGATATTCCAGAAAGAGTGAGCAAGAAAAAATCGTCTAATAAAGAGCCTTACACATATGTTCCGCAAAGGCAAGCTGCTAAAAAGGCAGCAGCACATATTAAGAGTGGGATGGGATCTAAAGGTCCTGTTGCGGAAAATGAAATTGACAAAAAGAAAGATGATAAGACAGACAAGATTGAAGCAAAATGTTCTCCGAAAAAGGAAGATCTAAAACGCTCGAAATCTCCAGTTAAAGACAGCTCCAGTTCGTCATCTAATAGTAGTAGCAGCAGCTATTCTTCGTCATCTAGTTCAGACGAAGAGCCAGAGAAGCCCAGCATGAAGCCTACAGCTAAAGCTCGTGAGATCAAACCCGTAACTAGACAGCCGTCAATGTTTTCCCCTCCTGGCTCTAGACCAACTGTGGACTTGCCCTTTCTTGACAAGGTGTCAAGACCATTGTCTTCAACTAGTGCCACGAGTGATTCTGACAGCTCTAAAGGATCGAGATTTTCAGGGTCCGATAGTCCCTCTCCAAAGCGTCCCCGCAGACGACGCAAAAGGAAAAGTGTCTCAATTGATAAGTCCCCACGCAAGGCCCCTGACAAGAAGCTTAAAACTTCCGAACGGGGGTCCGATTGTGGGGCTACATCGTCACCTGTTGAAAGAGAGGAATCGTGCAGACCCAATGACACGCGCGCTTCCACACGTTCTCGGACCCGAAGCACTACTACAAGCGGAAATATGTCTCATAAGTCTGATGCCAGACCGAGAAAACCATCTAGAGACCTCTCCGGATCTCAACATTCCTCTACATCCAACAAAGTTCCAAAAGAGAGCCTCCAGTCCGCTGAACCTACAACTCAGAAACGGAAAACGGACGAGGAGATAAATATAAAAAATGATACCCAAGAAATAGCTGTCCCAAAAAGTGATATAAAACCTTCAAAGCCGATAAAACTTAAAGGACGCAGTGTTTCAATTGAAGATATTAAGGAAGAGAAAAATAGAACAAGTGAAAACGAAATTACATCCTTAAAAAGAACTAGTCCTAGGAAAAGTGTGGAATCAAAACACAAAACAACCACAAATAGAAGAATGAGTGTTAAAGAGCTAATTGACAAACCCATTCTGGCATCACCGAAAGATACCCGAGAACTCTTATCAGTAGATAGACATTCTTCTAGTCGGCATGAGTCTCTGTCAACAGATCGGGAACCTTGTCTATCACCAATTAAGAAAAAAAATGCTGCCTTGGGAGATTCAACTCCTTCTCTTGACATCGATAAGAAACATATACCAACCAATGAATTCGAAGATGCTGATAAGAACTGGTTATCAAAAGCTCCTAGTCCAAATATTAATCCCCCGCCAGTTGAAAAACCGGGTGATCACGAGAAATATATGACAGAAGATAAATCACTCGACTCTGACTGCGCAGATAAAAGTAGTATCAAAATGATCGCCAAAATCCAAGCTAATCTAAATGAGAACACTATGATTAAATCTCCTAAAACTCCAATGGATGCAAGAACAATTGATCCCATTGATGTCGATAACCCAATTACTAGAAATAAAAGGAAACGTTCTTTATTGGATACTGATAAGAAATATATTACCCAAGATTCTAGCCACGTTCAAGGTGTCGAAATATCCAAAAGTGCGAAAATACCATCAGCAGTTAATCCTTTCCCAAATAGGACGATGTTCTCTCCACAACCCAAAGACAATGAGCTATTTGAATTTGATATTCTAGCAGTAGATGAAGGTTTTAATCACGAAGAAATGATGAAACCATTTACTTCATATCCTGAGATTTTCTTACAAGAAGATTCTAAAGAACAAGGCGTACAAGAAACATTAAACTTAGTCGACAGGCTCAGAATGCAATTAAATAAGAAAGCACCAGCTGAGACTGTAATGCAAGATGATGAAATAAATGAAAAAACAGCAAGAAATGAAAACTCTGATATAATGTCCGATGGTGAAAAGACTGAACATAATAAGAACGTCATATTTGATTTACATGACAAAAGAACCTCTCCAAAAGAGAACCAAAACAGTAATCACTTTTCAGAGCAAACAGAGTGCATAGATCCATCCAGAGAGATGCTTACAGAAAATAAAGATGAAACTAAGTGGTTTGACTTAAGTGTAACTCATAATGAAAGCCAATTAGATCCAATTAACAAATCAAAATATGAAACTGCCTCAAATACAAAGTGGGTAGATTTAAGTATCTCTCATAATGAAAACCAATTAGATCAATCCAGTGAATCAAAATATGATACCACCTCTTATATAGAAGATGTTAAAGAACCAACTACTGTTCAATCAATTCATTCAATATCAGAAGTTACAGATTCAATATCCTTATCTAAACAGAGTGACGATTCACAATCATTGTCGGTAGTCGATCATTCTGTGCATAGTAACGATCAGGAGCTAACTCAAGATAATCAAACCTATGACAATAATAACTCCGTGATACATTCTGACTGTGCGACAATCTCGTCTCCATACATGGGACATACTTCAAAATGGGGTGAAAGCAAGATAACAACACGTAGATCTTCAGCTTCGAGTACAAATTCCGAAGGATCTGTTTGCTCACAAAGGGCCAATATAAAATCTCACCTTATTGGTGACTCTCGCCAAGGGTCGGTACTGCCTGAAATTGATGCTTATCCTCCAATGCCTGCTTATTCATGCCGAGTGGAGCCGACAATGCCACTAAATCAATATACAAGTTATCCCCCGGAAGCGTCACCATTTTTGGGCACAATGGGTTCTTTGCCTCTGTTCGGTCCTAGTACATGTGCTTCTTCTCAATTGTCACTGCCCTCACCGGCTCCAGGACTATATGCTACTGGGTTACCGTTTGCTACACCCTTATTACAACCTATACCAAAACAAACATTCCCATTGTGTGCTGCATTCACCTCTTCCTCTCAAAATATAGCACTGACTACCGCAATGATAGCGTCACCCACACAGAAGCCCCTTGATTCTCCGCGTGACGATATTGATGTCACAGGTAGTGATAAGTTGTCAATACACGTTGTTTCGAGTCCTAGTATCAGTGTAGACTCGTACAATGAAACAAGCAATACTAGAGCTCCAACTAAAATTTCTACAGACAGTAGTGAGACTAATATGAGCTTGCCACAGTCAGAACCACCATCATCAAAGTCATCTCCAAAGCAAATGAAACTGCACACTAAATTTCCAAGTAAGTCACCTGGTAAGAGTCCAGGCATATCACCTAAGCAAAGCGACTCTTCTAAGAGCACCAAACGCCCTAGTAATAAGAGTAACAGAAGTCAAAGAGGTCGAGGTCGTTCTAAGAGTCGAGGACAAGGCTATCCTCCGGCGGATTATTTAAGGAACTCAATACAGAATAAATTAATTGGAACTGTCTATGATTTTAATGAAGATATAGCTAATGATGGTGTAGATCTTAAGGCGCTCAGAGAGAGACGGAAATCAATTGATAGAGATGATAGAAAATCCGAACACTCGTATAAGGATTCCTCGCAATCTCCCCGTGCAGATTCTCCGCCGACCAAACGGCCCGTTAGTGAGAACAAAGATATAAAGACTTCAACTCCTGAACCAATTGAAGATGCGCCATCACCATCTAATAAATCCAACGCAGAAAGAGGCCCTGGATTCTCACAAGTACAACCAGTTTTACCTGGACCCGTAGATATGCGTACGTACAATAATCCTTTTGAGACTCCAGTACCGCCCGTTACTGACGCTTATCACAGTCATTTGTTAGCTTTTGCAAGTGGCACAGCAGATCAACAGCTGGGAGAAATAGATGAAGAAATGGAAAAACAACTGCATTCAGCACTAATGGCAAGCAAGCCGAAACCAGGTCCGCCCGCGGCCGCCTCAGTGCAAGAAATTAACGAATCCGCAAAAGATACCATTACTCACTCACAACTGCCGAAAGTGTCTTTAAGTGATTCCAGAAATCAACTGAAAGTGAAAATTAAAGGCCCATTCTTAGACGCCAACTACGCGAGTTCCGTACAACCGGTAGCTCCACAACCACCCGCTCCAATACATGAGTCTAATGCGAATTCTTTAAATACATCCAGTAGTTCCACGAGTTCGATGATGAGTGGGACCCCAAATCTGAGGCGTATGCGTAAAAAAGAATTACTGCGACAATATTGGACGCAGGATATGAATATGGATGATCCAACAAACGCTTCTACCATGGGAGTAGCACCGCCGCCTGTGCCACAGCCGTTGGGTCGCGCCGTCATCACAATACCTAAAGCTGTAGCGTCCATGACGAGTATACCTACAAGAGAAGACTACAAAATTACTGATGCACCTGTAGAAAAGAAGAAACGGAAGATTACCGGCGGGGTTTGTCGAGAATTGAGGCAATTACAACTGAGTATGAACATAGACGATGACAAATTGTCTAGTCTCTTAGCACAAGGTCCGGCTCACAAGAGACGCGCGCGAATTACTACCAAATCCAACCCTTCACGAGCCTCGTCACCTGTAGCTCCAAAATTAAAAATAAAATTGGGATCTAATACAGTTCAACAAGTAAGTGAAGAACCATCCGACTTTCAATTCCGTCCGCCTAAAAAACGTCTCCAAAGCATACACAAACCAAGCTTTGAAGACTTGAGGCGAGAAAGTATGAAGTATCGACGAAAGGTAATGGCGGATTTCGAGGAGGACGAGAAAGTAAAGAAGCACAAACCTAACAAGAGCGAGAAACGCAAAAAGAAAAAGGAGAAGAAATCTGAAAAGGAGAAATTGCAAGTGATAAACAGTGAAAGTGAGAGTGCTACAAAATTAATTATTAAAATTAAGCGTACGAATGACGAAGAGCGGAAAGCGGCAAGCGCTCAGGTGGGCGGGACGCTGGCGAGTGCGGCGGCGGCGGCACCGGAGCCCACGGTGGACCCCTTCGACTACGACCCCACGGCTCCAGACCCACTAGCGATAGACCCGAATTTCAGCGCGGAGGCGTCCACGATGCGCAGGATACGCACAGACAAGGTGACACCAATTCGATTAAAACTAGCGCGGAGCTCTCAGGGCGTATCGGAATACGTAATGAAACAGGGTGCAGAGACCACTCAGGTGTCCACGCCTTCTACGTCTTCTTTGGGTTCCGCTTCCGCTCCCGCTCCCGCTGCCTCCTCCGCCTCCACTTCCGCCACCGCTGCAGCGTCGCTGCCGGTAGCAGTCAATAAACATTGTGAAGTGAGGTGATATAAACCACATAAGCGAAAAGCCTAAGTGTCGCGATTTTCGGGCGAACAATGAACGCGAGTGTACAGTTAATATAAGAACAATACTAATTGTAAATAAGAACTTTTTAAATTAATATTATTCTCCTTTAATTCTTGATGTAGTTTATTATATTATTTATTTGTATAAATCGAAAGCTCAATGATTAACTTAAAATTACTCTAAGATGTATATTGTTGTGCATTTTGTGGTGCACAAGTAAATAATAATATAACACATTATATATTTTTGTTAATGTTACTATCTTACTTTGTGCCTCATAATGTGGAATCTCATTAAGTATATTATCATTGTATATTGTTGTACATGTATATTATTTTCCAAAGCTGCTCTATCACAATGCATCACATGCATCACATGCTCAATGCATGCTGGTGGGGCACTAGCACTGTTTTGACTTTTTGGCTGCTAATTTCTAAAAGACTTATTAATAATTTAATTAATTAATTTATAAATATAAGTAATTAAACTATATATAAAAGACCTAGGTAAGTTATCTTTTAAAATAAATGTATATTATTGAAGCAGGGCTTCTAATCAGATTATTTATATACTTTTCATTGATCCAATTTAACTCAGTTTAGTCCAGTACCATTGCCCTACCAGTAAATAATAACTCTAACGTTACTTCATTATTAGTAATGGCTCATGGCTTAGATTCAATCGAAAGTTATAAATGTGGTGATTGAAAATAAATTCAAAAATATTAGTTAATATTAATTCTTTGAGAGGGATCATAGAAGTATGTAATTTTTTATTTTTTTTAATATTACTTTTGCTTATAGATTTTTGACTAAAAGGATAACAGAAAATCATTAAATTACATTTATATTTTTTTAATTTAATATATTATATGACTTTTATTCTTAATTCAAATACCGTATAAATCGATGTTTTTCTTTTATATAAGTGAGTTTTTAATCTGTTATTTTTTTATTAATTTTGTCTATATGTTTGTATGGCGACAAGTGAACATATAAAATATTATGATATTTTTTGTAATGTTGCCATTACAACTTTCTCCGCCTGCAGCGATATATGGAATCTTATGTTTTGAAATAAATTTGAGTTATTTTGAATTTGTATTTGCATATCATTTTACACAAGTGTAATTTTAGAGTGTTTTTGAACTGTAGATAACTGTATATTGGACTGACTGGCGGTATTTTTTACATCTGTTATGTGCAATATTTGGCAATACTCATCGGAATAGTCAAGGTTGAATGGGCCTAGATGGGATGTGTTAGTTTTAAGTACATGTTTGTTAAGTATAAATTGATATAAAAATTATTTTATATTGTAAATATTCGGTTTTAAGGCGTGCAGAACTCAATCGAGAATGCCATCATACATAAATGACTGTTCTGAGGTTCGTACACGTGGTTCGTTGTGTACCTAGCTTGGTACGTAGATGCTGGAATATTGGCCGCCTTTCCCTTTTTTATTTGCCTTTTTATTCTGATTATATCCTGTACAGCGAGGAAAGGCAGCGAATGGCGCCGCAACGATAGTGTGTATATAACTTCTCCTCGCCACGTCTTCGGACATTAGAAATTGGTAAAAATTGTTGCCGCTGTATCTCAATGTGGGTCCGCGCAATGGTTGTTCTGTTTCTATTTGTCCATTGTTTCATAATTAATACTTTAAACTTCTTCTTTCGTAGAAAATATTACTTAAACCATAGCGTAGATTCACGTCGATGGTCACGGCCTTGTTATAAACAAGGCCTACAAAGGGTCATTTTGCGAACATCCAACGTTAGGACATTGTGCTGATACGTGTCTTGAAGATGTTTTGTCGTTACTTCCTGCAACTAGAACTTCTCGTGCGTCTAGCTTGAACGAGATACTCTGAGCATTTGTGATCTTTTTATATTTTTTATTTCCTTATTTGTTAGAAATTGTTTCTTGAAAAAAATATATATATTAAATTAAAGAGTAGTAAGATACCTATCAGATTAAGATTTTGATATGTCCATTGATTGTTAGATTAGACAATTTGAATCTATGCATTTATTATTGTAAGACATAGTTTATTTTAGATTTCTTTAAATAATATTACGTTTATTAAATAAATTAATAGTATTGATGGTCAAATGAACTGTTTCGAAGTAAGATTATATTTAAGAATTATCCATAATAATTAATTATTTTGGGCTAGACGCACACAGTTTACATTCGGTCGTCTCTTGAATCGTATTGAATCCCATATTCATTGACATAATTATATCTTCATTACACGTAGTTAAGAATACACACGCTCATGTCCTGCTATTATACATATTTAACAGTAATGCTGATATTACCGAATTAGAGTTTCTAAAAACGATCGAGACATTGAATTATTGAATCTTAATTGAAATTGATAAACTGTAGTGATTTGTCAATATGTCGCTTATTATAGACGAGTTGTTTATGCTACAGTAGTACCGACGAATAAACATAGACAAACACTACGAGGACGAGCCCGCGAGCTCATGCCGGAGCTTCACTCGAGCACTAGGCACTGGGGGCACCTGCCCGCATTAATATGTAATAGATTAATAATTCGATGTGAATGTTAAATGTTGCCATATATATATATATCCGGATACAATTGTAGCTTAGTTATTACAATTGTATATTTTTGCTTCTTATCGCTATCAAATAGTAGGATATTTATTTAATTGGTGGATCCATTAGATGTTTTCCATTGAATGTAATTAATGTATTAAATGTGGGGCGACGTTAATAATTAAGAGTTAAACTCTGAGTACGAAGTAACCGTCTGACTTGTTCGTAGTCGTTTCATAGCAGCCTGTAGACTGCTACATAGGTATTGACAATGTCTAATTTTTCATCACAAACTATGTTTATATTACACTGAGACTACAAAGTTTGTCGCGATTTCGTTTCAGATATTTGGCTGTTATCCTTAGCCCTATACATACGATTCCGTGCTTACATTTGAGGACACCAACGCGTGCACATGTCGTTCATCTCATCTCAACTCAACTTTCACTCGGATTCACTCGTTTTCACCCGTTCATTTGTTTTTCCGTTCCGACAGGGTCTGAGCAGACTTCACTTGTAAATATAATAGATTTATTCTAATATACTTAGTTATAATAACATTTTAAATAATAAATATTATTAATAATTATTATATTTGATAATGTCTAAGCTTTACACGCGTAACTTCAGTCACTTCAATTTTAACCGTGCGCAACAAGTAAAACAGGTGTCATCTTTTCATTGTTTTTAATGTTAATAAATTGTCAATAAACCCCAGATTAGAGCTTAATCGTGACGTAGGTGTTTTTGAATCCTTTTGAAACCAAAATTATATATGAATATTTAGTGATAGTGACGCGAGTATTCGCAATTTTAATAATGCTAATATTAGATGTATCCTTCTGAACTGATAAGAAAGGAATTACTGTAATACTTGTACATTATATCTGCATCGATCGCATTTGTCGCACACAAACGGTCACCGCGGTCTACTTCCTATTCGGTGACTGACATAAGCCAAAATTATTGTTAAAAAAGTGATTTTGAATTATATGTATTATCTTTTGGAATCGATAATTTTTATATCTTTGTTTATTAATAAATATTTAGTTCTTTGTTAAAAATTACTTTATTAAACTACTGTTAGACAAATTTAGTAGTATGTTCACTTGGTAAAAATATATGTATAATGCTAACTTGATTGGATTTAATTTTGATGGTTGCTGTGAAAGTCGGTCACCAATCTCATCTTTCTTATCATTTTTGATAATACCCAAACGAATTTTAGACATTATATTCGAAATATTTAATTTCAGGGAAGTTAGTAAATATGTGGATTACTATTATTATATTAAATTATAATTTGAGATTTGTGTTGAAAACAACAAAATCACACGTAGGGCGTCTTCCGACTTGTGTATTCATGCAAGTGCAAATTGAATATTTTTCATACATATACAATTCTTTCCCGTTACTTTGCTATATATGTAACGTTTATATGATGGCGGTTATATGATTTACAAATGTGTTTACGCACAAACTGTGTCTGCATTAGCTAAGATCATATTCGATTTCTGTTATCCTTAGTCCTACACATACGATTCCGTGCTTACATTTGAGGACACCAACACGTGCACGTGTCTTCATCTCATATCAACTCAACATTCACTTGGTTTCACTCGTTTTCTCCTGTTCATTTGTTGTTCTCCTGTTTCGTTCCGACAGGGTCTGAGCAGACTTCACCTTTTACTGTGATTTGTTTTGTCTTTACATTACATTTAAGAATATTATTTAGGACGTTTTCATAATCGAGATTCCAAGCGAGTTGTCTTGTAATATGAAAAATTTGAAATAGGGAAATATTTCTAATTATATTCATACATGTATCAAAGTGAGTGTAATGATTTTTTGGTACTTTTAGGGGGGTTATTTAGATTTCGTGCTTTAAGCGCCTGATTTTATATCGTGTATATTAATTTACTGAGTGTTGATTATTGTAAGTGTTGCACGGAGTTTTAGTTTTTAGTTTAAGTTTCTTCTATCGTAATTGGCGTTATGTGATTAATTAATGTACGTAACTAAGTATAATATAAACGCTAAAACACTTCATCTCGGCGACGCGAGAGCCTCGATCTCTTTGTTTATTATACGATTTATTCCGTTTTCCCGGCTTGAAGTGGACGCATCACAAATCGTTTAGTTGCTCTCAGCTACCCCGTTACGTTTACGTTTATTATTATTATTTTAGAGTACATATTAAAATTACAATATATTATGGTAAATTTATAACATTAACTTTATGTGCCACAGCCACAAAAAGTTATGAATGTTAGTTTTAAAGCATGGCTGGAGGAGTTGTACCAGTCATTATATATAAGATAAGTGAAATAAAAATACATATAGTATGATTATTTATGTCTTAGTCGATAAGTATTAAATGTAAGAGATTAACATCTTATACCACTACCCTTTTAAGTATTATGATCAAGAATATTTCCAATGTTTTAAAATGTTAGCATTTTAGAAATTATTTTTATTCATAAGTTGTACAAACTACTTATGTACAGTGTGTAACGTTAAGCGGACAGTATGTGCTATGTGGCGGAGAGTGCAGGTGGTGAAAATGTAACGCGGGTGTTGTAAATAGTGTACAAGTGGTCTTGTAAAATAACAAGTGTTTTCAATGTGCACATAGTCGCCTCATTCATTAAATAAATTTTTTAGATCAAACTTTTCTATGTTTTTATTTTTCTCGTTTTGAATTGAATTGAATAAATCAGCTTCAGTTGGGTAGGCAGAGTTAATGTAGTGTCAAAACACTCTGTTTCCTATTTTTCTATATTAATACGATTGGTATTGTGGGTTCAAATCATGCACTTTTACTTTTCAGACAGAAGGAAAACAAAGTGATCTTATAAGGGTTCCTTTTTTCCTTAAAAGGTCGGAACCCTAAGAATGTCAGAATCTAAATTCTTGAATGGTAGGTAATGATCCACTTTCGTCCGCTGATTAATAATTTAAATATTTTAAAATATATTTAGAGTTACCAACTATAAATTTGAAACCGTCTTGGCCCAGGAGCACAAGGGTGTGACTATAACGCGAGGGTTGTGGGTTCGATCCCCACGAGTCAATAAATTATTTATTAATTTGCTCTGGCACCAAGGCAAAACTTGACCGGCGTTGAGTTCCGCCAATAAACGCACAATGCTTGGAAAAAATCATTCATCAACAGTCTCTGTATTGAGTGTAGAAAAAATTAATTATAATTTTCTGACAATACGTATGAGTACGAGGTTATTGACCTCATTATCATAGCCTTATTGCAATATATTGAGTGACGTATACATATATTTTTTATATTAATAACTAATATTAACTGATTTTGTATGCATAATTTTTATTTCCTATATGAATCACATAGGCTTCAAAACATAAAAAATATTAAAAGTGAAATTTTAAATCATCAAACTATCAAACCAGCCTTTTTCGGGTCCACTGCTGGACATAGGCCTCTCCCAGGGTGCGCCAAAGTTCTCGATCCTCCGCCTTCCGCATCCAGTCGAAGCCAGCAACCTTCTTTAGGTCGTCGGTCCATCGAGCTGGAGGGCGCCCTACTCTACGCTTGCCGATCCGCGGTCTCCACTCAAGGACTCGTCTGCTCCAGCGGCCATCGGTCCTTCGACAGATGTGTCCAGCCCATTGCCATTTCAACGTGCTAATTCTGCGAGCGATGTCGGTAACTCCGGTTCTTTTCCGGATAACCTCATTTCTGATTTTATCCTTCAAAGAGACTCCGAGCATAGCTCGCTCCATAGCACGTTGGGCGACTTGGAACTTGTGGACTAGACCGACTGTTAGTGTCCACGTTTCGGCACCGTAGGTCATTACTGGCAAAACGCACTGGTTAAAGACTTTTGTCTTTAGACATTGCGGAATAGACGACGAAAAGATGTGACGTAGCTTGCCAAATGCTGCCCAACCCAGCTGGATTCTTCGATCAGCCTCTTTCTCAAAGTTGTTTTTACCAAGCTGGATAGTTTGCCCTAGGTATATATACTCCCGAACAACTTCAAGAGGAGTGCCGTCCACGTATATCGGTCCCGATATGACATGCTCGTTGAACATGACTTTTGTCTTGCTCAAGTTCATACCGAGACCGACACGCCGCGAAGATCCATCTAGGCTCTGCAGCATCTCGGCTAGCTGTTCCAGCGACTCTGCTATGATTACAATATCGTCGGCGAATCTGAGGTGCGTGATGTACTCGCCGTTTACATTGACTCCAAAGCCGGTCCAATCCAGGGTTTTGAAGACATCTTCCAATGCGTTGTTAAACAGTTTCGGGGATATGACATCACCCTGCCTTACACCAAATTTTAAATTTTAAATATGTCAAAGATTTAATTTTAAATTTTAAATTTGTCTATGACAAAGATTGAGCCTGGCAAACAGAAGCCATCATTTAATGCTCGTTTTGAATGACGTCAAAGGTCATTAACCTCGAGTATTCTCCGAGCGCTTAAGTACTTAACCATACATATTTTTTTGTAATTGCCAATCAGCAACAAAATCTTTTCACAAGTAAAAACACTAATAGAAATACATTTGATATTTTTTATTCGTTTCCAAGCGAGGCGTATATACTTGGCAAAACAATAGTTTAAAATGCTACTAGTATCCTAATACTATCATATAAATAGCATGAATAGAATTTAAGCATGTATTCTCTTAAAGAGGTTCTTACATACCACTTATTTTAGTGCTTGTTTCAAACTTCAGGATTAACCTAATATTACCTAATATGACCGATAATGATTTAAATAAAAAGATAAAAAAAAGGTAATACATAGCATAATTAAAAAAACATTCTTTTTACTATATAATATTACGTTAATAAAAAAATATTATCTAAACACTTAAAGACGCTTATCAATATAAGGTCGATTTGTTGATTACACATTAGGTATTATCAATTTCGAATAGTTTGCTGCATGTTTAAGATGTGTTTGTGTTTAAAACTACTTATATATTTAGTTTTTTTTAATTTACCAAATTTACCGAAAACATTTACCGAATAAAACAATATATTACCGTTAGATTGTAATAGATGAGATGGAGGCAAAAAGATCAAGTTATTATGAAAAGAAATACGGAACGCAAAGAAAAAGACCGCTGGTGTCGGTAAGTACCAACAATTTAAATTTATTATTGATATTTAACAACAATAATACCAGTGAGGCTAGTCGTAGTGCAGGGGCAAAAAGTAACTGTAAACGCGACAGGTTGTGGGTTCGATTCTCACTCGAGGGTATGAAATATTTAATATTTTCATTTTGTTGTTGTTGTTGTTGAATTCTGGCATCGCAGTGCCGCAGGGGAACGGAGTGTATTAGCGCTAGGTTCCCTCTGCCTACTCTGCTGTGTGCGGGATACAGCGTGAAGCTGATTTAATTTCATTTTTTTTAGTTTTATGATTAGCTTTTACCGGCGGCCCTACCAGCGTCGTCAAATGGAAGTATCGGAATTATGGAATAACTGAAAGTTTTGTACAACATATGGCACAAGCGCCTGAATTAACTTCGACCACAAGTACCTACAGTGGACCGTAGCTATGTGTTTTAAGTAAGACATTATAGAGAAAACAATTTTCATAGAGATAGATTTTCAGTATTTTAAATAAGTTATGTTTTGTGCATTCTAAGAAAACATAATAAAAGAAGAAAAAGTTGAATCGTTTTTTAAACAAAAAAATAATTATCTGTTAAGTGTATTATTATGTTATACATTACATTATGCTGTTCCTTTTGTTCTTATCATAAATAAATAAAAATCAACTTTAGAGGGTTCCGTACCAATTTCAGGATTGTAGGTAAACGGGAAGTGCAACTTATAAAAGTTGATTAATTTTTTAAGGTGAATTTCACACAAAATGAGCTCATTTTGTGAAAATGAAATTCTTTATTATTTTTTTAGTTATATAAATACAAATTGCCATTTTCAGATTTTTTCCTGTGATTCTAAAATTAAGTAAAATATGCAAGTTCTTTATAGATTTTTTTTTCTGCTTCAAGCTTTATATATATATAGCATAATAGAACCTCGTATTAAGACAGAAACGATTCCGCACCGCCCAGTTTTCGAAACATTGTATTTTCAGTGTAGAAACTCAAACACTTCATGTTAAATTCCATAATTGTAGGTCTGCAGGAAACACCCGTACGTGGTTGTTTTGTATGAAATGAACTACCATTATAAACTTGTAATGATTTTTTTCTATGAAAACCAGAAAATTTTAATTTTTTGGACTTTTTCCCTTATTTGTATTGTGAGTTGCCACTTCGTGCCAAATTTCATTTTCGTAGGGGCACGCAAAGTATCATATTGATTTTAATTATGCGGTGAATTTCATACAAAATGCAGCAAAAACGATGTATAAATACTTGAGTTTTTTCAGTTCTCTAAATCACCGTAGAACTAAAGATTTGATATAAATGTTAACTTGATATTTCCGCGCGATCTTAAGATAAACGGACAGACGAACGACAAAATTTCAAATGAGAGATACATAATTTATATACTTTATAATTTTTTAATGACATAAAACAAGTACACACATGTTTACAACATTAGTGGTAGTTAGAGCAAGTGGTGTTTTATATTGACGGTTATTTACTCTGTGGCAAGCAGTCTATGGCTGGTAATGGGACAATCGTAGCCGTAGCGAACGCATGCGCGCAGCTCGCCTCGGGCCCTCGGGCGTGCGACACGGGAACGCGGCAGTCTCGCTCACGGGTGTCGCCATCGATCCACGCTCCGCGCTCCGAACCCTCGTCGGCCGCCGTTGCGCCATGCAGCCCCCGCCCAGGAAGGTGAGTCCCGCTGTCACGCTGTCCCGCTGTCCCGCCGGCCCGCTGTCCCGCCGGCCCGCGGGCCCCGAGCTCGCTACGACGCCCCTACACCGTCCCGTTGCAGTGCCGCCGTAGCGCTTTGTCAATGTAAACCCTAATGTTCATTTGTGCGCCCAACTCTTAAAGAAATATCTCTCTCATTATATAACATAGCACGAGATACTCGTACGTATGTATATCATTTATCGAGCACATCCTTCGTCGGTCTCAGCAGACGTAATGATCTTAGATTAAGTAATTGCTCGCGTCCCCAGCACATGAGAAGTCGTTCTACAGCTCTAGCGGGGGGCTCCATATATAACCAATTCTTCTATATTTGTTGTGTAGAATATAATCATTTTATTTATTTTTATATTATACTCATATAACAATAATGAAGTTCGTAATTGTAATGGAGGATCTAACATTAAAATATCTGTTAGACATTATATTCCTTTCTTCCTAAATACTATATTAACAAAGTTGATATTGATTTATGTTTTTATTATGATTAGTAGGAAAACAAAATAAAAAAATGTTTTTTTTATATATTTAGCTGCTAGACTAGACTAGACTAGACTTTTATAATATGAAGTTTTTATTTGCCTCAAGCGCTACATTTCATTTGCATTTCGACTTGAGTTCGTTTTAATGATTTTCAATTTATTTAAAAAGATTATGTGTCCAATTTATAAAAAGGCAAAACTCTTGGCGGGAAATTATACAATAAATATTGTAAAACTCCATTAATAGTCTCTATAATATCCATTAATAGATTTGGCATATATTTATTAGACCTTAATAGTTGTGACACATCAATTTTATTGAACGTGGTCTCATTAATATAGAAATTAAATGGATATATAAAAATATTTGGCGAGTGTTGGATGTCTGTCTGTCCGTCTGTCTAGACCATTTACTTTAATATCGCGTAGAGCAACATCAAGCTGAAATTGTTATCCAGGTTGTTATCGAAAGATGGCCTACGAGCATTTATGCATTGTGTTTGCTGCATTTTTAATGAAATTCGATTAGTAACGCGTAATCAGAACTTAAAAGGGACTTAACTTCCTTTTTTGGCAACAATTGAGAACTTATAATATATATGATATATAAAATGAAAATTTATAAGTAAGTCTTACAAAAAAATCATTATAAATTTATATTTATAGTTGAATTCAAAGAAACTGAGTGTACACTTCCTTATTGTATTGTAAACTAAATTGATACGGAACCCTCGGATGGCGAGTGCGCCTCGCAATTGACTGGTTTTGTGTGTGTTAACCACCATTTACCCGGACTGTGTAAATAAGAAATAATAATATAATAATATTAATATTAATAATAACTCTTCTGTTATTCTTGTCGTTCTGGAAAGGATATCAACTGCATATTATAAGAATATTGTATCAGTTATATCTATATCATCGTTACTTAAGATCTCTAATAATAATTACTTATTTTGCGCGGGCTCTACAAGTCTATATATAGGAACGACACAAATTGGCTATTTGTTTTGCTTATATACCTTCATGCCCACAGTCCCACACTCTGTTCCCCACTTTCCGTCGAATTTTCGAGACATTGCACGTTGAGCGGCGAAACTCAACACCGCGCTTTGCCTCGTCAACAGAGCGAAGAAATGAAAAAAAAAATTATTCCCCCGAATGGGAATTGAACGCACAACCGCCACGTTATCAGTCGCACCTTTGTGCCCATATACCACGAGGGCGGCTATTTGTTAAAAAGACGTATATAAAAAAAATACAGTCGAATTGATAACCTCCTTTTCTTACAGAAGTCGGTTAAAAATACAATTGTCAGGTTGCACGTTGGTTCTAACAATTGTTTTAAACTTAAAAGCGGTACGTCGTTTAGTTAAGAGAAGTAGCGTTAAAGAGTTTTCATGTGAAAAACTAGGTTCGCGAAGTGCCGTAAAAAATGGTATTGTTCATAATTAGATTTTTTTTCTAGAAACTATGTTGAACTATTTGGTCATACTGTTGTTTTAACATATAACGGGACTAGTCTAACATATTTTACAATTTTCTGTTAAAATCAACTTGAATCAATTGTAGGCACGTCAGAAGGCTAGGTAGGTAGGACGTAAGAAGAAAACCATTTGCAATTCATATAAACATAATTAAAAAATATATATATATATAAATTCGGAAGTATATTATCCAATACAATTGTTAAGAAACTGCACTTTTTAAAAGATTTCAATTTTTCTAGATATCTACTTCGTTTGTTATAGTCATACCTACGTTAGTTCTTTTAAGTCTCTGCTAGCTTTTAAAGCTTATTTTAGTTTCTTTTACTTGGTGTCGATTCTTCTTGTGTTGCTTCGATTCACTTCAGTTCATTTTCTTCATTCTACTTCAGTCGTTTTAACTTTATTTTGCTTGTCTTATAATAAATTTTATTTTAAGCACAATATCCATACATTAATAGCTAAAGTTTTAGCCAATTTAATAAATTTCTTATTTTGTGGTATCTTAATGTATGTTACATTGCAATTCTTTATATTTCACATAACATTTTAGCATTAATTTAATAGTTTTCTATAAATAATTGTAAAGGTATTTTTAATGCTCATGATGTTGCAAAGGGGAAAGGACCTGGCGACCTGAAACGCATGGAATTCTAGTTCAGGCGTCAGTCTCTATTCACAATTTTGTTAACTGTACTTCTGTCTTTTACTAATTAAAATTAAATGATTATTATTATTTATCAACCGACTGAAATGAAACAACTAAATGTTAAGGAAAGCAAACAAACCAAGAAACTGACATTTTTAAAAATCAAAACAAAGATTTGGATACTTACTATTAGATCAATAAATGCCCCCAATAATAGATTTTCTCATATATTTTTCATGCAAAAACATAGATGACCTACTACTTATTTTATGTAGAGATATTTAACAAAATTTTATTTAATTGTAAGTGGAAATATTAGATTTATTTTAAATTTATATTTTCATTTCAAATTTAATTCTGTAAATGCTAGGTTGCATAGAAATAAATATTATTTTTGCTACTTTATGTTTTTGTTGAATTGTAATAGAACTGAACGTAGGTCACAACGAGGATATGCTCTTTATTCATTAGGTGAGGTGACGACGTTCTAATGAGATAAGGACACTTTCCATTTTTTGTTTACTTTATAAAATTAATTAATGTAATTAAAATATAAAATAAAATAATTACAATTGATTTAAAGATGATGAGGCCAGTCGTGGCGCAGTGGAACAAGCATGTGGCTGTAAGCGACAGGGTGTGTGGGTTCGATATCAACACACATATATAAAAAATAATATTTTAAAGTCAATTAAAAAAAGGTAACATTAGTACGTATGGTGTTCTATGCACTTTTGTGGTTCAACACATATATATAATACTACTTTATATCTACTTTATTCCAACATTGGCTTTTAATATGGAAAACCTATTAAAATCCCTGTCTCGTGGCTTCCTTCCATGACTTGTTTGTTCTTTATTTCAATCTCCTATTCCGTCGTTGATGTTAATAAACAATATCGAAAGTACTTTTACAAGGAGCAACTTATAGTGCCTTTGTACTTAGGTAAGTGCTCATATTCTGTAAAGTCTTACATTACATTTAAAAAATAAAAAGGCTTCCTGTTAAATCCTATAAAAAACTAAACAAAACCTATGTTTTTTGTGACCTATGAAAATTAAAACTGCATACAAAATTAATGTGCACATTAAAAATATACAGATACAGATTATATTCATCACAGTATTTTATTAAACATTTAGAACTGAAAAATAAAATAGGTGACGTCTATTTAAGTGGAAATTTATTATTTTTAAAAGTGAAAATAAATTATTTAAATATCGTTTTTTTTTCGTTCATTAGCAATTTTAAATATTTTTAACTAGTTTTAAAAAAAATAACATTTGACGATTATTTAGTTTTTTTCTGTACAATGCATTTGGTTTTTTTAGAGGAGCTTTTGTTTTTTACGTTCTGTTAAGTATAAATGGCAAAAATTTTGGGTGCTTTCGTTTTTTTGTGGATAATTTCATTCGATTAATCGTCGACGCGGTTGACCAATTCGGTTGACCAAATTTACATGACATTTTGAAAAATTTACCATTTTTACGTCCCGGCGCCATCTTTGGGGACACCGGTGAAAAACGGGACGGTCCCGTTCAAAACGATTCGTCTGGTCACGTTATGTATATAGCATGTCGATAATCGGCAAACTGCCGTTGTTTTATTATTAAAGTGAAGCATACGGGCAAAACCTATACAATATTTAAATGAGAAGCCATTATGTCAAGTTGGCAGTCTATTTTCTAAACTTTCTTGTAAATAATTTGACATTAATACTCCAATTATCACATTGATAACTGACACGAAAATATAAGAAAATTGTTTTGAACTCATTTGTAGCTTTTTACTTGTTTATGTCCTGTAGACTAAAAATAGAATCAAATAATTTTGCTCTTACGTAACTTAATTACAGCTCGTAAGCTGAACTTTGCATTTGTTTGTGCGATCACCAAAAGTAGAGCTAGAATTTAAAAAAAAAAAAAATTAAAAATAATATATATATTCTTCTAGACCAGACTTTCATCCTTTCTATTTTCACTCTCACCTGTTGAGTAGGTTGTGTTAATAATAAATTCTTTCGTTATATGATCAAGAGCAGCATTTTGATTATGTATTTTTCTTTTGCTGCTTGAAAGTTAAAAATACATTTTTCTATTGTGACACATTTTCTATTCTTGGGCAGTAATCGTGTCAACTTTTTCATTCACATTTGATTAATGGGACGATACATAGGTATAAGCTGCCAGTGGTTAGTTAAGGGGTGTAGTTACGTCAAACAACAGCCTGGTAGATAAAAAGCATTATTAATCGATTTAAGCCACTTACACAATATATGTATACTCACACAAATGCAAATCCAAATCGAATAAATGTTTTATCTATTCTTTTTCTTATTAACGAAATTTGTTAAATTTATAAATTTAATAATTCCAACACTTTTTATGTGTTTTTCGCTCCACGCTGACAAAAAATTGCTAATTTCCTTATAGTACTTTTAAAATAATTTAGGGGAAATTTTATACCTGTTGACAATTATAACAACGAAAGATCTCATTTAAAGTACGATTTGTTATTTTTATATTAAGGAATAATTATAAAGGTTCCCATTTCGCATATGAGTGTTAAATAGGAGTCTCATTAGCCGCATTTGTCGGGTAATGGGAGCGTAAGGTACATGTCTGTGATTGATTATAACTGTGACCATAATATTGTTAAATAGGTAATCAAGGTACAGTTCCTAATAAAAAATTACAAAAGTTTTGAAAAATGTGATTTTTATCAACATTTTCCCATAGTAGGCTCTCATTACCCTGTTCTCCCCTATATCATTGCTAAGACTCGTCAAATATATAGGCACTGGGAGAAGAACGGAACGTGATTATTTATTTTTGTTTCAGAGTAACTATACAAAGTTTTTGAAGAATTTGCATACGGAGCAGATTTCGAAGCTCCACGCTAAAAACCAACATGAATGTGATTTGCTGGAAGATCTCCGCACTTATACAATTAAGCGCTCGGCCATTGAAAAATCATACTCTGAGGTAAGATGAATTTAATTATTGAAATATATCTGCGTTTGTTAATTTTATTCGTATAAATATAAGCTACGTCTTTTTAATTAATATGAAATATTTATTTAAATTTATATTTTTATTTCTTCGCTCTGGTGTCGAGGCAAAGTGCGTCGTGGAGTTCCGCTACTCAGCACGCATTACCTCGAGAATTCGGCGGAAAGTCGTAACACTAGGTTCCTTCTGCCAACACTGCTGTGTGCGGGATACAGCGTGAAGCTGTTTTTTTTCATAAAGCCCTATTATCCTATTATCTTAATGTAGAAAGTTAGCAATGTCATCATCGTCAACACAGCCTTATTAGTATTTAGTAGCCTTCTATATATTTGCAAGATAGTTGATAAATATGATATCGTAAAACAAATCATAGAACTGGCTAAAAACCTAAAGCCTTAAGAAATATCTAAAAAATTAATCAATATATAACCTTTTATATAAACTTCTTCCTTTGCACTCTGAGCGACTTATATATAACCCACGGCTAAAACGACTACGGAGGACAGAAATGGAAATAGTGTAGCAAAATTCATAATCTATGCAAACACTAACGCTGTATAACAAATATTGATTAAAAATCACAAATATTGTTTAAAAGCTTCAAATTAAAAACTGTAGCAGCATAATTATAGGGTAGGAATAATTAAAGATACTAAAATATTCCTGGCTGATTGCATACCATGCCTTTTATATTATTTATATTTATAAATGTACAAACAGAATAATTTCCTTTTCTTATGATATGTTATTCCGAACATCGGCAAATACGAATAGCATTTAATATTCTAGTGACGTATTTACAGTAATTGCAAACCTTTTTGTTCCCAGGCCTTATTGAAAATTTCTTCGGCATATTTAAATAAGAAGATACCAAATATACCTGATATAAAGGTTGATGGCACTGATGAAAAATGGTAAATACATTTTGGTTTTTGATAGATCGTATGAATGCAAGGTGTTTATGTTAAATATGAAACTATATTACTTCACATATACCTACGATATCTGAACCGATCGTTTCTTTGTGTATAATATGGTATCAGCACTAGTATTGGAGCACGACTTTAACAATGATTAATAATACCTAATTATTTTATAATAACAAAGTTTTACACACTTTTTAGCTCATTCTAAACCTGAGCTAAAAGCTTTGCGAAAAAATCATTTAATAATGATCCTATGTTCTATAATCCTTCCGACAGGACGTATCCTATATATATTGATTGTATTGCATTGTCTACCTATTATTTTAATAAAAATTTAATAAAAAAAATTTAAATTATATTTTAACATAACATTTTGCACATTAGATTGCTATTACGTTCGGATAATATTGTAAGAATACCCAAATTATTTTACGCTGGTTTTAAAACCTTATATTTTTTAGGCGTGTAATAATGTTATTGCTTTTGCTTTCTTATAGGAATATGTGGAACGTGTGGCGTACTGTTTTGGAGGAAAATGAGAAACTAGCCAGAGCAAGATTGGCGGCCGTGGAAGTCTTTCAGCAGCAAATCGCCGATGAGGCAAAAGTTCTACGACAACACAAGCTTAATGTCGCTAAAAAAGTAAGCCGTCTACTTTTTAAATTACATTTTAAACTTATATTGTATTTTACGAGTTCTTTACTGATTTCATTTTATATCGTCCACTATCCATCCTTTTGGTGTGACGATCCACCTATTTTCACATATTACTTTCTCAATCATTTAAGTCAACCACCACTACCTGATACCACTGAACTACTTTTTTTAATCATCGAGTTTATTCTCTGCTATACAAAAAACTTTTTAGGTGTTTTTTATATTCCCTCTTCTTTATTAGATTGAAATTCATTCTCCCAGATATTAACTTTTATAATAATTAATAATCTTCCACTACCCTGAGAGGGAACCTAGTGTTACGGCACACATTGCGTGTTGAGTGACGGAACTAAACGCCCCGCTTGACCTTGACACCGGAGCGAAGAAATTAAAATATAAATTTAAAAAATTATTTCATTTCCTTGAGTGCAGATTATATTAGAATCACGGGAATTAATAGCATCACGCTGTATCTCGCATAGCAGGGACGGTCTGAGAGAACCACAAGTAAGCAAGACACTCCGTTGTCCATTTACTGTCCAAATTGATATACTGCGTGTTAAGTGGCGAAACTCAATACTGCAGTTTATCACAATATTGGGGAAATGAAAATAAATCATTCCTCCTAGAAAGTATCGAACCCACAACCTTTATATGTACTGGCTCCAATTTGATTATAAATTCTATATATAAAATAGTTTCTTGTTGAAATATATATTAGGATTTTTGTGTCAGATTAGTCATCTGACAAGACATTCGAATTAAATATGATGATAAGATAACAGCACTCGCAGTTTAAGGCTTGCGCACGTGCGCACTGGTGACTTTTGTCACGGTGACAATAAATTTTTTGTTACTGACATGTCACCATACATTTCGCGACTGCGCGCACTTGCGATGACAGTGACGAAATTTTTTACATTTGATAAAATGGATCTCGAAGAGATGGTTGTCTGTGCACTTATATTAAGAAATAGAAAAAAAAGCAAATGTAGAAAATATTAGCTTTCAACTTTTCATTTGTCATAGAGCAATGGCCTCAACTCAATTTCGTCAATCAGTATTGTCATTGTCTATTTTATTTTCATGAAAACACACGTTTTGCCTTGGTGATAAACTTGACACCATTCTTGAAATAAAAATTCGGTGCTGCAATGCAACATGCTGCTGTTTCATGTTTATGCGGAAGACGACTAGTATGGAAATCGCCAGGGGGAGGGCGAACGAAGTGACATTTAGTTGCTAATGCGCGCACGGGCATACAAATCTATGGACGCGGTGACAGTTGCGTCACCGGCGTGTTGCCGTCCTCCGCGGACAAAAAGTCACCCAATTGTCACGTATCCTAATGCGCGCACCTTCATTAAGTGTAATGTACACGGTGACAGTGACGCAACAGTCACGGTGACAAAAATCACTAGTGCGCGCTATACTTAATGCACGGCACGTAGCGCGCTAATACCCGTAGCGGACGGCCCGTGCTCTGTTCGCGACGTAGCTGGTCGTAGCGAATGTGCCGTAGCAGATCAAGACGCCCGCGTAGCAGTCTACCTAAAAGAGCGACCGCGCTAGTTCCCGGCCCGTAGTATTTTGTTCTGTATTCATATAAGTAAATAAAAACCTGTTTAAAGCCATAATAAAATATTCTCTTTCTAGTTATGCCTTTTTAAAATACATTTTACAGTTAATAGTTTCGGTATCTTTCTTTATTTTTTTATTTATCATTTTCTATTGGGGAAAATGATAATAGGTGATTCATATCTCCGAACCTCCCCACAATTACAATCCTACTCTTATATACTTATCTCTTATCGTGTACGAATTACTGCAACTTCGCTTTTTCTTGACTACAGTGTACTGATTCCTTGGCTCAAGCGCATAAAGAGTTACAATTAACAGTTTTGGATGTGGATAAAACTAAAAAACTATATTTCGACGAAGAACATACTGCACATGACGTCAGAGACAAGGCTAAAGATATTGAAGAAAAGTAAGTTAATGTAAACATTCTAATGTTAGCGTTGTATTTTTTGATATGAAATGTATGTGAAAATTAATTTTTGCCCCTTATTATAATTTAGATTGAAGAAGAAGAAGGGATCGTTCTTTCAATCTATTACATCATTGCAAAAAAATAGTGCTAAGGTGTCGTCGCGCAGAGACCAACTTGAAGAGAAGTCAACTGGAGCGAGAAATGATTATTTACTGAGCATCTCTGCTGCCAATGCCCATCAAGTGCGCACCTGCTTCATTTAAGTATATAAAAATAACTACTATAAGTTTTAATTGTTAACTATAAGTATAATGTTTTTTTTCAGAACCGCTATTTTCTTGTTGAACTGCAAACATGCATGCAAAGTATGGAATCAGCTGTATGCGATAAAGTTTCTGAATTTCTTACTTTGATGGGCCGTACTGAACTACTAACATGTTCAGCCACTCAACATTCTTTTGGAAAAATAAGAGATCAAGCCCAACAGCTTACACGAGAATATAATTTACAATGTCTCTATCTGTATTACCCTGTCCTGAAACAGCACATTCAGGTATAATAATTAGTAAAAACATTTTAATTAATGATTAAGAACATTGAGGTCAGTCAATTGGTTGTGGGTTGGATTCCGATTCGATTAGAAGAAATATTTACCTCTACCCTCTGCCTACCCTGCTGTGTGCGGGATACAGCGTGAAGCTGATTTAATTTAATTTAATTTTAGGAACATAATAAACCAACGTTCATATATTTTTAGTATGAATTCGAACCATGTGATAATGATCCCGTTGATACGGTGACAATGGAACATGACGCTGTTTCACAAACATTAGCACAGGAGGCTCGTAGATGGGCTACTCGTGTAGTAAGAGAGACAGCTCTAGTTAGAGATGCTGTACGTAAACTACATCTTTATCAAGCGATGCGCGATGCAGGTCAAAAGGTACATGAATTCACTTTGTATCATTCAAATATTTATGTCCGCATATTTGATCGTCCTATTTGAAATACAGGTTGATCCCAACGATCCTAATGGACCTGAACTGGATGTGCGAATGGATGAGCTAAAATCAAACATTCGCCGCTCTGAAACATCCAAGGCAAAATACGAGGCAAGATTAGATTGCCTAAGAAACAGCGGTGCACCCGTAGATGAGTGGTTAAAGGAAGTCGATTTGCTTGCTGTTCAAGACACCTTACCAAGAAGTAGCAGCCTGCTCAGTGTTCGTACTGATGCATCAGGAGCAGCCGTAAATTTCACTATATACGTATTAACAAGTTAAACAATATCATTAATAATTACTAATGTGTAATTTATTTCTGTATCCAGGATCAGCCTAGTTCAGATTCTTTCTACGATAGTGATAACACCGAAGGAGAAGTAGCTACCACTTCAGCTGTTGCTAGCACTTCCGGTCACCAGCGCACTACATCTGGATCTCAAAACGAAGATGAACATGAAGAAGATGTGGATGGTACTAATTACATTAAAATATTTTCAAATATATAATATAAATTTAAAGAAAGTAATATGTAATATGTTTTCTATTACGTATACAAATTATATACAAATTCTAATCATTTTAATAAATTTAGCTGCTTTGGAAGAAGAACGCATGCGCATTGAACAGCTTACTGTCGGTTGGGATGACCCCACACAAGTAAACTGGGGTGAATCAGAAACCGAACCTGCACCTCCACAAGCCACAGAGCCTCCAGCTCCGCCTTTGTATAAATGCACAGCTTTGTACTCTTACACAGTAAGTACAGCACTTTCTGTATTGTGTTTAATTATATATAGCCTATTGTCCAAACTTTATATAAGCAATTACTAAAATTATCCATCATAATGTTTGTAATTAGGCCCAGAATCCTGATGAGCTGTCCATAATTGAGAGTGAACAACTAGAAGTAGTTGGTGAAGGTGATGGAGATGGTTGGCTTCGAGCACGTAACTATCGCGGTGAAGAAGGTTATGTGCCCCATAATTACCTTGATGTTGAACGAGAACAGGTAATTTATTTTTTAATGTTATATGAGTGTGTGGAAAAATGATAAATAATTAGCAAATGAGTGTTAGATTAAGGCAATAAATTAATAATACTTGTTTTTTAGGCAACTAGTCAACCAGGCCTTGTTTCACAAATATCTTTTTCGTCTGTGGACTATACAGTAGAAGGTGAAGACGCTGATGTTGTACAATCTCCAGATCAAATATCTGTGATTTCTGCTCCTACGGCTAAGCCCGAAGAGCAGAAACTCGAAGAATTACCAGAGGTAGAACCTGAAATCAACATTGAGATAAAGCCTGAAGAATTACCAACTCTTGGATACTGCTTTTCTTTATATGATTACGAAGGAGAGGCAGATGAACTTACTCTTGAAGAAGGACAGGTCTGTCTCCAGCTTTATGCGTATGTTTGAAAAATATTAATAATCTAATTTGTATTTCTCTATATATTGTCTAGATAATTCGCATAGTTTCGCGTGACGCACATGGTGTAGATGATGGTTGGTGGCGTGGCGAAGCCAATGGCGTTGTCGGTAACTTTCCGTCTCTTATTGTCGATGAGTGTGATGAGGTAAGCTTACTCATAAGGTTTGCTATATCATTACTATAAGTTACATAAGAACTTTAGAACACTACTTTTATGCATTTAGAATGGGGAACCTCTTAGCGGAGGTGAAGATGACTGGACCCCACCGGACTCTGCTCCTCCTGTATTTGCTTCTCCCCCTGAATCACCATCAGGCGCATTTAATGATGAGAGTAAGTATACGATTTTTTTATGTTTGTTTTTCACTTTTTCCTGTTTCCTTTCTTCTTTGCACTATTGTTTCGTGCCTTGGCAACTTCATAAGCTAAGCTGACTGTATATTTTAGAACTTGATGTTATGTTGAAAAAAAATTTGACGTGAAGTTGTCTGTGTGCGGATCTCTTTTGCTGATATTTTGTACTGTTTTGTACGCAATTAAACATATTTGTTGTAAATATAGTCGCCAATATTAAGTAAGATTGTTTCGCGATAGATCGCTTTGGCTGATTGGGTTATAGGTTGTCGACTTCATTCCCAATTGGCATGATTCTTAAATTTGTTTGACAGTATTGTAAAGCACGATAACAAGGTAATATAGTTGTTGGTAGGTAAAATACAAGCTATATAATATCATAGGGTCCATTTTACATTGCCATAAATGCATGACAACTTGCACGATTATGAAATAGAGACTATAAAAAAAAAAAAAATTTGCCCTATAGATGTATTGAGTACTTCATAAAAATCTTCACTATTAAATTTTTTTTATTTTACCCATTAACCTAATCACAGTTTCATAAAAAAAATGAGTGTGACATTATCGGTATTGCTAAAAATATATCGGAGATAGATGTTATAATAGCGAATATATAATATTTTTGTGATACTATATATCGGCATTATAGGTTAGCGTAATTATCACGTCAAATATATTTGTGTGTACTCTGAGATTTCTTCTCGTGTCTGATCTTTCACGCAATGAACTCGCACGCTCTTCAATCTCTATGAACGTATTCGATGGTTCAATTATTTGATATCCTTGGACGCTGCCCAGTGATCGTCACTGAGAACAACAATACTAAGAGTGCCGCTCCACCTGCGGACCCGCCCCCGCCCCCGCCGGCGGACATGGGTGACTCTATGGACAGCCAGCCCGACTTCAGCTTTAACCTTGAACTGACTAGAAACCAACACGAGCAGTATGATACTCAATTCACAGCGCCGCCCTCGATGGCTGCTCCTGTCACTATAGTGGGTAAGTATGCGGCAATTTGCTTAGAAGACCCGAATAGAAGATATACAAATTTGATTTGTCACTTCATTGATTGATTTATTTATGTCACTCAATAATAAATTAATAACAGCGCGACACCCTGTATAATATATATTTTTTTATTTGTTTTATATTGTGATACGGATGCAGATGGTTTTGTTGAATTATTATTGTTTGTACAAATAATAAAAATAATAATACGTTAAGTGTATATTTAATTAAAAAATGATCAAGAATCAAGAAAAGTGCTTCTTTATTAAGTATTTTTTACAATGATATTGTGATAACATTTAACGAAAATAGAAAAAAAAAAAAAAAAACAATAATTTGACTAATGAATTTTGTAAAATATGTAAAAAAAAATGAATGTAATTATTGTAATAATAAATAAATTCTTTTTCATGCTTCAGTTGATGAGGTTGTTGGTGAAATTTTTGAGGAGGAGGTTTGGGCTCTTATTTACAAAATACTTTTACATCGTTATTAGGTTCGCTTGGTTGTGGCGCATTGTCAATATGTAACAATAAGAGCTTGTAGACGTCTCTAGTTTCACAGAGTAAGCTTTGTTTGGACGCGATCGGGCACAAAATCGATAATGTCGACTTCATCCATTTATATTTATAATTTTATTTACCAAATATGTTCCGAAATTCCGAAATATATATTCCGCATTGCAAGACGGTCATAGTTTTCATCATCACGGCGTACACTCGTATGGGTTATCATAATTAGCTCGCGTTTAGCTTTATAGTGTTCTTTTGCCTAACGTATTTTAGATCTGTATTTATAAATCACTCTCAAGTCTGAGATCGATCTTTATATGTCGTTTTCATTAAAACAGCATCTTAAGATCGATCCCAGACTTGAGAGCCGTTTATAAATGCGGGCCATAGTATCAGTAACTGTAAGATATTTGTGGCCGATCGTCAGGTGAAGGTCACATACTGTGCTTGGTGTTACATCGCTTTTGCTATTTGGAACAGGCTTAAATTTTTACATTTGATATGTAGCATAAGGAAATATTTTTTCGGCCTGCTACGTAAAAAATATATATTTAAGCTTAAATGTTAATTGTATTGTAAATCAATTAAAGGTAATAAAAATTGCATAACTAAGTATTATATCTTACTAATAAATATTTTTCCTTTTTTAGGTGTGCACATTTTTGAATTTGGTATAATGTAATTTAGGGTGTTTTAAAGATATAGATATAGTACCTATAATATAACATAGTAGTAGTTCCGGTTCCGGACACACGATCATCAGCATGTTTGGCTTTTTGCATGACTTTCGGCTTGTTAAATGTAATAATAAACGTATAGGTAAATGAAAATAATTGTAATATGTATATGTAATAAACAGTAATATGGAACTACGAGATACGTATATTATAGAGATTGTTTACCTTATTTTTTAAACATTTTCTTTTGGTTATAATTTTGTTATTGGATTTTGGTCGATAATGAACTTCCGCTGCACCTAAACATAACCTCAATATTTAAAAAAAACTTGTCGCAATCAGGAGGTGGAGGAGTTACCCCCCGCCCCAAAGCCGAAGCCTGCGCCCCCACAAGTTGAAATCACAAGTGAAGATTGTGGGCTCGGCGTGGCACAAATAGTTATCACGGCCGCCACGCCCATGATGGAGGAGCCCGAGCAACCCTTCCCCCCTCCGGAGACCGAGCCCGAGCCCGAGCCGCCGCAAGAGGAACCTGATCGTCCCGAAGACAACGACGACGAGGAATCCTCCCTTTCCGAACAGACGGCGGTTTGTTTGCGCGATTCCGAAGAAGGCCACGCTGACTCTGCTCCGCATCCGGCGTCGAGCTCGACGGCGTCCGAGGGAGAGTCGACGGGGGCCTCAGTGGCTTCCGGACCCCCCACCGCCCCCCAGTCCCCACCCGCAGCCCCGCGCGCCGGCCGCGCCTCCATACCTGACGAACTTGAGCCTGCACAACTCGCGAGGCTGACCGACCTCAAGGAATCCAATGCTTAGGCCTATTGCTTCGACTGAAAATATATATTGTTCAACTCTTAAGTCGATGTATGTACGTTGCGGAATTTGTAAAATTCATTCTCATTAGCAAAACTATCGATCCCACAATGGTTCGTGTATTGATGTTGTCAGAACTTTTGTATTGTTGTTTTCGTTCTATCTCTCTATAAAGATATGTTTGTAATAATCAACAAAAGTACGGCCGTTTCTCACACATGAATAAATTGAATACTTTGAAATATCTTATCTCATCACAATTATTATTGAATGTTATATACAATTTCAGTACATCTTGTGAAGGTAGCATAAAATAGTTTTAACTCTAATTAGTATTCGAATTCATAATTAGGTACTACTCGAAATCGTAATAAATGTACCTGATTAAAATAAAACTAAGTTAATTGTTATACATAAACTCTGTCGCTTTTTTATGAAATATGCCGATTCATTGAAAATAAATAATTACATTTACAAATATTTAATTTGCTAAAAATTATTGGAAAAAACGTTACCAAATTTACTGCATATTTTGGTCAAAATCACACAAAATTAATTTTTTAAAAAAACAATATTTTTAGTTACATATTAAATAAAGAATCCCTAATAAAACAGGTATAGTTATTCACAATTTCACAATCATTAGTTTCACAAGTCGTGAACCGTTATGACTTAAATTGAAAAAATATGTACGAAATATACTTGAAAATATAATTGGAAACAAAAATCTAACAATTTACTTAGATTTTGATAAACATTATTATATAAAGCTCTTTTCTGTTTTTTTATTTTCACTTATGTTTCAATATAAACTAATTACTACCTAAGTCAATTCTAAATTCACACACTACTCGTTGGTAATAAACATTTATGAATTTTATACGAAAACTTTATTCTGTTGTTTAAATATTGCAAAAGAATACTCATTATAGGTATATATTACAATACCTTTAGTAATATTTCGACAAATAATAGTTTTTCTAATGAAATAAATCTATGGAGTGGGAAGCGGTCACGTGAAGTGAGTGCTGTATCTGTATATATTTGTAGCGAATTAAGTATTTATTTACTTAATAGTGGTTAAATGCCACTAAATTACCTTCCTAGATCTAGAAAAAGATTGTAAAAGTAGTTAGCGTGTTGGTTGAAGACAATAGGATAAAATTGAAATCAAGCTTGACGTTCTATGCACAACTAAATATCAAAGTTCTAGTTTGTAATATCATACACACTATATATAGTGAAAGTACAAGTCGTTCGTAAGCATTGGTGTATCTCTTGTTAGTTCGTAAAGTGGCCTAAATCCTTCTACCTACTGGTTACATTAAAGTTTTACAGTGATCTCCTTTATTGGACTTCGACCAACATGATCAAGATTCGTATTGCTTTAATCCTCTAAGGGTGTATCGTGTACCTCCACCACACTAGAAGCGATATTTAGCGATAGCGCAGTTATAGCCTTATAGCTGGGCTATACAGGGTGTTACCTTCTCCTTATTATTTCCAATTACAGTTGATCGGTCCCATAGCCACAAATTATTAACTACACGCTCGTTGAACTTAGAATGTTTTTTGATGAATGACAGTTGTTAAGTAGGTACAAGTACAACCTAGCACAGTATTTTAGTAGTTACCTAATATATTTCTAGCTTATTACTATATTTATTACATATTGATTTATTGTTATTGAACAACCTTACATGATTTACCTTTAAATTCTTGTACTTTTAATGGAAACATAACACATTTATACCGTAGTTCGTGAATAGTAGCTGTTACATTCACTATGTTTGTTGTTATTAGTGCATATTAGACAAATTTAAAAGTAAACTTACAAGTCTAATACGTGTTATATTGAAACGAATTTTGTCTCGTTTAAACAATTCCATGCTTTAATGTATTTGTAATATTGAATAGAAGAAACTTATTGACGTATCGTATCTCTGTTATAATTGTAATTTTTAAATAATTAGATTATAACTAATAATTTAGCCACGCCTCATGATTCTTAAGCAAAATTTGTTCTTTATATTTTTAAACATCAAGATTTCAGTGCATGATGTGTTAATTTAAACAAAAATTGTCAATTTATACCGACTTAATTAACAAACTTTGCTATAAAAATAATGACGTACTTAGATCTATCGATCGTATTTTAAATTGTTTTTGCAGTGAGGAATGTAGCACTCTGTAGACTATATACCTACTTATAATACGACGTAAGTTGACAGTTACAATATCATTGATATATATAACATAGATGTTTCTTAAGTGTTGCATTTCTTTAGATCATACTTAACAAAAATATTAGATCACTATAGCCTAAGTACTGGAAACGCTGATGAATTTAAATATATTTAAATACTCACTCCTTATTTTGTATTATTTATACCTTCTTACAATCTATCAATTTAAATAATGATTTGTTTTTTTTTAATATGATTTAATGAGAAGGCTTATACCTGAGACTGAGAACCACGAAATTCCGCAGGGACACAAAGATCTGGGGAATAAATTATTATATGTATAATATAATATTTTCATTTCTTCGCTGTGGCATCTAGGAAAAAGCTGTAAGTTGAATTCCGCCACTCAGCGGAGTGTCTTAACACTAAGTTCCCTCTGCTTATCCTGCTGTGTGTATTTAATAATCTTCGCCACGCCATCGCGTCGCCGAATAATCAACTGGCTACATTTTTACACGTGATATTTGTAGTTTTGTAGAATTTGGAAAACAGAATAAAACATTTCATCACTTGGTTTCACACCAGATAATTTTGACCTTGCTGGTGGACTCCAAACAAAGGCAACACGCGAAATGATTGTGAATGGAATCGAACTGGTGATCACGGCAATACAGAAAAACATTCGCGTTTCCAATCAGAATCTCACGTTTCTGTTTTCATACTTACATTAGGTTACATAGGTCCCAAAATATAAAGACTTCTGTTCTATTTAGTCAATTTATTAAAAGTATAAAGAATGTACATTTAATAATTTATTTACATTACAAAAATAAATTCAATATTCTTATTATTGTATTAGATTGTTAATGCTAGTGTAATATTTAATAATATATTATTATTATTATTATGTATACACTGTCTTCAAATGGCATGTAGCGATAATCTAGAATAAACTCAACAAAAGAAAGTTTTTACATCGAATTTTCATGATTGTACCAAATTGTGCCATTGTACCAAAATCGGCACTCTTAACTTAGCTAATATGTTAAGAGAGTTCCGCCACTCAACATGCAATGCCTCAAGAATTCGACGGAAAGTAGGGAACGAAAGTTTACCTTAAAAAAAGCTTCTATGTAAGGAAATTTTTAACAAATATTGAATATGTATTTTTGTGCTCCATAATAAATATATTCGACGAATATTATAATTGACAAATTATTAAATCATATACGGCTGTTAAATAACGTTCATAATGATTATTAATAATACAATTTCAGAGGTAAGTTTGGATTATTTTATTAGTAGCTAACACATAGCATCCTTGAAACTATTGAGACTTATACTGTTGGTATATCTCATGGAACATGTCACGACAGTTCAATTTAACTTTTAACTTTGAACATAAGAGGAAAACTCCAGAGAGTTTTCTATGTAGGGAATATATTTCTTCTGGTGGCGGGCACAGCCTGTGTGTCAGTATTGTCGGTATTAACGCCTGTATACGTCGCGTGGTTAGCTGTCCACCGAAATCGAACTCCCCTGTACCTTCCCTTGTGAATACTTCCCCCATTATGAGCACTGTGTCGACGTGTGTGTCTTCCATTATCTGTCAAGTAGAATTTTGGTTGATGTAACATAATATGCATGTAAAGAACGTAGTGACGCAACGGCACAGCGTCGTCAGTGTCAGCGTCGTAAATTAAAACCGACGCGGTTGTGGATTAGACTCCCACTTGGGGGAATAATTTATTTCATCAATGTCGTGAATATCCAGCAATGTCGCGAAAATCGGACGGAGCCCAGTGGAGCTTGCGTCAAGCGTGGAGTTGGGAGCGCAGTGCCTTAACACTAAGTACCCTCCGCCTACCACGCTATGCTACCATAGACGGGATTAAGCGTGTGGTCAAAATATATATATATATGGTAAAATATTATCTATACATTGAATAACTTTAACAAAATGTAGACAATCGACTGTGCAAAATATTAAAATTTTTAACTATATTAAGAAATTCCATTGACTTTTTGGTTATTGAATACATAACCATCGGTAAATGATTATTAGAGAGGTATTGCAATAAGTAAATAAATTAAAATATACCTTTGACTCGTATCCGGTGAGGAATTTCATTTCTCGCGACATACGCAAGATGGCCTCACGATCATTCTCCGACGCTGCATTTATAATTTCTATGTACTGATCCATAAACTCCTTGGAATATTCACGAGTTGCGCCGAAATCCAAGAGAATAAGCTGTTAACATAAAACAGTGGTTGATATATAACGCAAAAAAATATAATATAATCTTTTCAAGTAAACAATTAACATATTTATGTATTCGTCTTGCCTATAAATAAGATACTAAGTATTTTTGTTCATAATTTAAAACCAACTAACGATACTATATTTATAATACATCCAAAACTAAGTGTGCTTGCTTTATCCGAGTAATATTTTTAACCTCCAACTTCCGTTTGTCTGTCTGTGGTAGCTCCTGAGTGAATGAATCGATTTGAGTGCGGTTTTTTTTAAATCGAAAGTCTTGTTCATCTCGGTGGTTTTTAGCCAACGAGGTAGTGTTTTTTGGGTCAGAGGATTTTTTAAAAATTTAATTTGTTAATGACTTATAAAGAACATTCCAAATCCATTTACTATTTTCTATATAAAATAAAGAGACAGTACAATGTAATACAACTGCATAGTTTGCTACAATGTGGCTCGGGAAATTACACAGGAAATTTCCACGTTATAGTGAAACAACAAACAACTTATTACAAACTTTCTTCTTGTTTATTAAGCGAATACAATGTTTTTGTTACTAATAGTAAACTTATTTGATTACCGTGATATCGTTTCGACGTTTGTGATATATAAAAAAAACCCTTTCTGTAGATGGATGCACACTTAGGTTATAATCTATATGAAAGTATGAAATTTTTTTTACAAGTTCCAATATACATGTAAATTGTCTTAAAATGTCGGTGTTAGGCATTTTATAAAGGGGTAAAAAAGTTAATGAAATGTGGAAAAAATAGTATACCCCTTAAAATACAGAAAATGGTTATTGATTTTTATTAAATTAAAATGCAATATAAGCTCGGAAACATTATAGATCACCATATGTTACGTTAATTTTATTCTTAAATGTAACACGCAGCTCTGTAGTTTATACGAATACGAGTATATCAGCTAAACAAAAGCCTTTTAAATTTCTATTTTTAATTCGAATGGAACGCCAACCTGCCGTATTAAGTAATTTACAACGATTACTCGCTTAGAATGGTATGACAGCAAATATCAATAAACTATAATGACTATATTTAAGTGTGAACGCCAAGATTTAAATTAAAAATTAAAAGAAAATATGTATGTTAAAACAGATATACAGGACATAGATAAACATGTTCATATTATTAAATTCTTAATAAATATCCCTAACTTGTCACTGCCTCCTTCTTTTAGTATTTACAGATAAAGAAAACTGTATTATAATAAATTCTTAATACGATTATACTTTGGCCTTCTACATATAGTTGTAACGGCTGGCCTAGAGTAGCTCGTTACTAAGACCATCATATTATAAACCATAACACGAATTTGTAATGTTTATAACAGAATCCGTCCAAATCATAGTTTCTACAGGTTGAGAGGCGTAAACCAACGCCGCGTTCAGTCTACCCAGCAGTTACTGCAAGTACAAAGTATAGTATAAAAAAACATAGCAACCTGTTTAGTATGTGTGTTGTAGAAGAAATTGGCCCAGTTAGGATCGGTCTGCATACATCTCAACACGAACATCTCCCGTAGACACAGGTGCATTATCATATACGCAATGCGTTGACGCACTTCGTACTCCGCGTCGAACAACTTGTCAAGTGGTGTGCCGTCTATGAGCTCCGTCGTTATAACCTCTTGGGCGCACAATTCGTCTAAGAAAATAAACATATGTATAGGTATTTTGAACATTTTTAAAGTGTTATTAACTTGACGCATATAGCGGGGTAGGCAGAGGGAACTTAGTGCCATCCTATTTTTCTGGACGTTGCGCGTCGAATGAAAATAATTCATCCCCGCATAACAATCGAACCCACAATCATCATGTTTACAGTCAGACAGAGTATATTTAAGATATATTGTTGCCCAATTTGACCGTGTCGATAGTTATCTGGTTTGTAGGTAATTTTAAATTTATTATTTTTTAATTTATCATTGGGTTTGATTTAGTTTTATCAAATTATTATATTGTTGTTGCATAGAGCCCAAAAGATGAACAATTATTACTATTTACTTTATGTAAAAGGAAAATGAGTCTCACATATTAAAATTACTTTAACTGTGTGTAAAGATCTACATTTCATCAAGTGAAAATGATTTTTTACATTATTCATAATATATTTTTTAAAAGAAATAGAAAATAAAGTAAGAAAAAACAATATGCTTAATCATTAGTTAATATATAACGTTTACTGACCGATTACCGACGGAACAAAATATTCAGGATAAGGGGCGAGCAGTTGTTTGAATTTTCTAGTGCATTCCGCTTCACGTTTATAGTCAACCTCCCAAGCCAACTCCTTCTTGGCTACTTCCACAACATTGTCTATGAACATGCCTTTAGGGAATATGTTCCAAACCTACAAAAAAACAACCAAATTAGGACCCATCTATAAATTATTTCACACGTTAAGGGATGTGGAGTGGGTCCAGTGTGTGAGGTTGTGTGACGAGAAATGGGGATCGTAAGTTTCGTGATATCACATTTCAAAAATAATAAAAAAAAAGAATACTTTATTTGTTCAACAGATTTTACACAAAAATAATTATTACAGAGATCTCCTTTTAAGCAAGTAATGCCTGTATTAGGAGACCCCGGTCTTCCTTAATCTCGCGCAAAGCAGGTTAGGCAAAAGGGAATGAATTAATTTAGAATTAATAAATTTTAGAGAAATATCTTTAAATGTTATGCAATACAATGCCGCCTTTAGTAACAATTTAAAAAAAGTAATCTGGACTAATTCAATATCTAATAATGGTAGGACCATCAAGAAATTAATATTGGTACCAGCAGTTTATAATACAAAAAATAAGATGCATATTTCCTGCCTTTAAAACTCCCACTAAATTGTCTATATCACTGTTGATACCCTGAGCAACTCCTGGATATTGGACTTTGACGGCCACCTCGCTGCCGTCATGTAAAATTGCTTGATGAACTTGACCTAAAAAGGAATTTAAAAATATATTTGAAAAATTCAGTCATTTGTTGTACAAATATAAGATAATCTAATATTTTATTGCACCAGCTTAATAATTTAAAAAATAAAAGAGAAACAAAAGCAAATTATGGTGTAAAGGTATAACTATCATTGCAAATTGAAAATCTTAAGTCATTACTCTTTATATAAGTATATTCCGATTGATCACACAGATATCTTTTTAGAATATATAATTGTTGACAAATCACGATTCTTTATTATTATAATTATGGAAAATTATATAATAATATTATATATTAGGGATATTACATACTCATTACAACACAATATCATTATATATTGTATTTGTAAATAGAATCATTAAAATGTATTAAACTAAAATATATCTTACCAATAGAAGCAGCTGCAAAAGGCTGTTCTTCAAAATGTCGGAGGCGAGATCGCCAATCGGGGCCAAGCTGTGACGTCATAACCTTCTCTACTTGCCAAGTAGGCATAAAGTCCGCAGACTGACGCACCCTGTCGAATATACGTTGCAAATCTGATGGTATTACTGAATCATCCTGTATACTCAATAACTGGCCAAGTTTAAGTGCTGCACCTGTTAAAACATCATTTTGTAACAATTTTTTTAAGCCTAATACTGTATCATGCATAGCAGGGTAGGCAGAGGGAACTTAGTTTTAGGACCTTGTTCCCCATGCAAGGCCTATTTTTCGAGACTGCATGTTGAGTGGTGGTACTAAAAATAAGTTATTCCCCAAGTGAGAATTGAACGTACAACTGTCAACATTTACAATTTGTTTATTAAAATTTAAAAAAAAAGTAGTGAGACAGCAGTCTAAATTAAAAATCAAAATTAAAGTCACAACCCATAGTGTCTACTGTCACACTATGGGTTGTGACTTTAATTTTGACTCAGGGGAATGAAGTAACAACCATAATTTCATTAGAAGAATTAATTTCTCAAAAGATTATATAATTATTTTCATTTCCCCACTCTGGTTTCTGCCTCCAGCATTGAGTTCTGCCTCCCAACAAGCAATGTTTTGAAATGAAATATGACATGAAACTAAAAAAAATTAAATACATAATTTAATATACATAATTAAAGCTTATACTAACCTCTGACTTTGCAAAGTGTATCCACTATCCTTTCTGCATTTGCCGTAGACAAAAAAGCATTAGAAGATTCATCAACTTTACCAGTGACTGATTGAAGTCTATTACGTGTATATTGTGCAATCGTGCCCACTCCTAAGCCCGCAGCTAGTGACCCAAAAGATATCATCCTACCAATACGTGATGATGGCACTACACGAGCTTTTGAACTTTCACTAAGCTGAATATAAAAAAATTATATACCTAAATGTACACTTTAATAAATAATCTTGAGAACTAAAAAAAAGAAAACTTACAGAAACATTCAATTTCTTTTTTGCAACTGGTCTTGAATCTGATTTACTAGAACTTGGTTCCATATTTGGTGCTATGATTTCAAACTGTGTCTCTTTTATTATTGGGATTTCTGGAAATACAGTTTCCAACACAGTCTCAGTCTTTTGTGTTGATTGAATATTTTTTTCAGTATTTAAATTAGTTGGAGTTATGGATGAAATAATTTTCTTTTGAGTTTGTTTCAAACTATCAAAAGTTTCGTTGAACTGTTTATTGAGAATATCTATATCTTCTTGTAACTGTAAATCCTCTTGTGTGATGCCCTCTAAAGAAGTATTATTGTTGATATTATTTATAGAAATAAACTGTTTAATCCCATGTATGACTACTGTTGCTCTCTCCAAAGCATCACTAACCACAACATTGCTAGGTTTGTAAGTTGGACGTGAATTAATTGAGCAGTTTTGAACCGATTGCCTGAAGCTACAATTATTCAATATTAGTTTAGCGTTTTCCTGTTGCAGTTTAATACCAGCATCTATCACCTGACGAAAGCCTCGTACAACACCAATGAGATCATTAATATGTGACATCGCCTGGAAGATTATTATACTAAGTGTTATATTATTATTACTGTCAATTACTACCATGATACCAAATTATAAGTTTTCTTTTTCTAATGAAATGAATCAAATAATTAGAACATAAACATAATAAAAACATAGTTTAGGACATTTTATTATTAATAATATATTAGGTAATGTAATAAGAAGGTACAATGTGGGCAGATAACTTGTCATTCGTTTATAGTTAGCTTTTAAATTCTTTTGTATTGCATAACATTTGAATCACCATAGCAATCCCATTGACCATAATATAAATTAAGATAAACAAAAAGTTAAAATAAAAAATTATCAAATAGGAATGTTTATACAAAAGTGTAAAAAATTAGCAATAAAAGATTTATCTGAGTGATTTTTGTTTAAGGTGCATCAGTATTTTTTATATAATAATAATTGTTACCTGTATAATTTTAGAAAATAATAATGAAATACAAAAATTCAACAATAATATTGCACACAAAGTTTATGAAATAAGGTCCTTATTTATCAAGAATATCAGAAAATCAAGTAAAATTTATTTACGGATAAATCAAAAAAATATACAAATACCACATCACATTCAATTTGTCATTTGCATTTTTTCCAGCCTCAAGACCACAGAATACATTTTATTGAAGGGTTAGGCTACCTACACACACACAATAATAATGACAATAATATTGTTCGATATATGGGTCCGCCTGTTTTGATTTATTAACGCACGAGGATTTAAAGATCTATAAAGCATAAATTGTTTAACCCTTAATTTGGCTCAAATAAATAAAATCTGGCGGGTTTATAAAACTTTTATACGGCTTAGGGGATAGCGCACACTAGTGATTTTTGTGGCGACCATCTCTTCGAGATCTATTTTGTCAAATGTAAAAATGTTCGTCACTGTCAATGCAAGTGCGCGTAGTCGCGAAAAATATGGTGACATTATAGTGACAAAGAATTTATTGTCACCCTGACAAAAATCACCAGTGCGCGCTATCCCTAAAAAAAATAAAATTCTAGCGTTGCCAAACTATCGATTGTTTCGCAATCGATAATTTTAATCTAAAAAAGCCTTTTCGATCGATAGGACAATCGATAGTATCGATACTACCCTGCTCTATGCATTATCAACATGCCTAAAAATAATCAAATGAATTGTAATTTTCAATAATTTTAGTACTTAAATTTTTTTGATTACAGGTCCAAATAAGAAAATTGTCTCTCTGCAATGAATGATTTCGGGATGACAATGAATGATTTCGGGATGACAATAATTGAATTAGAATTTAATTAAGGAAGATTTAATTTTATAATTTTTGTTTTTTTCTCGAATGTGTGGAAAGTAATCAATTCACCAGTGAAGATTAAAGGTAAAAAAAACATAGATTTGGAAAGTGCGAGGCATAGAATTAAGTTCTAAACGTAATTCTTCTATCTATCTTAGATAATACTACGTTAAGGACAGAATTAGTCCAATTCTGATAATGTTTAGTTCACAAACCTTAAAATTCTAGCTATATTTTGACAGTTACAACTTAGTGAAGATTTTTTTTTGTTTTGTACAAAGGTATTGCAACAAATTAAAGATAAAATAATTTATATAATTTATTTATTAACACCAATAAGACCTAAATCTACATATTCCAATACCAGACAAAAATACATTGAATAATATGAGTAAAATAGTTAATTTTTATAAATCTCATATCAGTAAAAGTCATTCTTGTGTCTAGCTGCACTTTATTATAATATCCCAATTCCTTAACCTAGTTAGCTAGTATAATAATATTAGGTAAATACACATGGGGTTTTATTTAATATGAGAATCATATAGAAGCCAATACATCAATATCCATTTTTTTTCTCAAAATAATATAGATCCAATATTTTTTTGTTTTTACATAATTAATTTGTTATAGTCCAATAACATTTTTCAAAATTACAGAAATTATTAGGAAAACATTTTTTATTAAATTTTACAAATATAGATTTGATTGAAGGATTACGTCATGTGCGGTTCATTAGTAAGCTGCAATTTGTTAAATGTTTGATGTCATATTTTTCAATACTACACATCCATTTTAATTCTAGAGTAACATTAGTGAATATTTTAAGTTACTTTATATTATATGATTTGATAATATTCAGAATAAAGAAGTAATCACTATTTTAAATTTTCTATGCCCTCTATATAGTTTCTAACAAACAAAAAAAAAACAAATGGTAATAATTATATTTTAGCGTGAATTTTCTATTTAGTTTTAAAATAAATGTTCTTCTTAACAATTTCTCCACTTTTGAAGTAGTAATAAAGAGTTCCAACACACATTCTCTTTTATTTCAGTTTTATTATAATAATATTAGTGTGTCATAAACTGAGCCCCATGTTTGTCTCAGACTACTGTTGCACTTCTCTTTCTTTAATGTTATCGACACGCTATTATAATGATATAGTACATTTTTAAAAATTTTTCTATTCATGTCATTAAAGTGGTAATAAAGTGTTACCATATTAATGTAATAAAGCCACCCATCAATTGGTCATTATAGAGTTCATTATTGCTAAATAATGATCATCCGGCAAGGGCATGCAATGTGTTGAACGGAAGTCACGCATGTACCTGGAAATCTGTAAAAAGAATTAAAAGTTTATTGTTTAATATAAGTTTTTTACATATAGCAAGGTAGACCTTCTATTCACCACCTAATTATTGAGACATTGCTTTTGGGATGACGGAATTCAACGCCGCGTTTTGTCTCGTTACCAAAGTGATGAAATAAAATTAATTCAATCCCTGGAGTGAAAATCGAACACACAACCGTTACTTACAGTCAGTCTTATTATTTAATTATGTGATTTTAAAAAATAAAGTACATTTTTAGCTTACCAATGGCAAAATGGCGCGTTTAATTGCAGGCAACTCATTTCGTGACAATACAATACGTTGTTGATCTGATAATGCAATACAAGTTTCTAATGTTTCCATCACTGGCTTCTCCGTGTCCATTTCAAAAAGCTCAGGGTGACGATCCTCCAATAACTTGATTAGTAAATAGTTACCACGGTTTGTAGCAAGCTGGCCTGGTCTGAAATTATTCATAATAAATTAGGCATTAAAATAATATTTTAAGACCCTCAAGATCTCACTATATATCACAAATCGAGATCTACGATCCCTTGGATCCCTTAAAATTATAAATCAACACACTCCAAACACCCACTCTCCCATTTTGTATGAAATTCGCTGCGTAATCAATACTTATAGGGTACTTCTCATTTATCTAGAATTATGAAATTTAGCAAGAAATGAGACTTACGGTAAAAAGCCTTACATTGGTAAATAATAAGAATATCACAGAAAAAAACCAGTACACATTTATTAGGGAGGATCCCACAAACGTCAATAAGAATGAGAAGAAAAAGAAGAACAACTATTAAAAAATTGTTCTTCTCATTGACTGGTGACCATGAATTATATGGTATTTTATATATTTATTTATTATTTATATAAATCTTTTAAAAATTAAAGATGTATCTTTATATGTATTAAAACCATTAATTTTAAATACAGTTACCTAATACAAATGACTTCATCTTCAGTACGTCGTATTAATTGAACTACTCCAGAGTATTTTGTCAACAACTCCCCTATGTTTAAATCAACATAAGAACGTACAACTTCTTTTACTAGCAACTTCCATGTCTTAGGCATTTGATTTTCGGCTAATGGCAATAAGTCATCAAAAGAAGCATCTAATATCTATAAAATAAGGGAATAAGAAACCATACATTTAATTTTTTATTTGTATAAAGGATACATTTCTGTGTTCAATAGTTTTATAGACCACTTACCAATCCCTTGACATCAGGATAATTGACAGCAGCCCAAGTTGCTGTATAGCCACCAATACTCCAACCAAACAATATAATATTCTCAATGTCGAACTCTAGCTCATTAATAGCATACTGCATAACTGCATCTATAGCATTTTGTTCTTGACGCGGAAATGGAGTTCCCTAAAAAATTATGACAATCATGATAAAATTATATTTTTTTATAATACATTTTACCTTCACACTTCATACTGTATCCCACATATAAACGCCTACTTTATACCTTTAATATACTTTGTGTCCAATCTACGAGGCATTTTGTGTTAAGCAGCAGAACTCAGTACCACAGTTTGTATTTTTACAAATATCAGAAAATTACAACTCATTTTCTGGAAAGGGAATCGATCTCACAACCGCAAGTGTATAATCAGCTGCTGTGCCATTATGCCACAACAGTATTCATTATATGTAATTTTGTGGTAAAAAAAAGGTGCTTACAGTGCTACCAGCAAATCCAGGGTGATTCCATCCTAAGGCAGAGAAGCCAGTCTTAATAGGATTAGTCATAATGCCAACTTCGTAGAAACCAGAATTTCCTTCACAGCAAACAACAAGAATTTTGCCTTTTGAAGAATCCAATCGGTTGTCAATAAACATAGTGTCAATAGAATTGCCATCGGTAGCAACTATCTTTGCCCTTTTGCCATTGTATCGTTCAATAAGACTAGTCCTTCCTTCGCACAACGGTAGCCCTGGAAAAAGAAATAATGAAACAACACAAAATACAACATATAATTAGGTTTTTTAAAATGACATTAGTAAATTTATTCAAGATTAAAAAGTAAAAAATTTACATAACATGTTCTGGATGACACTAAGAGTTCCTGGATAGATAAGACGAAGGGCAAATGTGTGGATTGCAATATATGCCAGTAGCTGCACTGTCACCTTTTGGTAATGTGGTAAATCTGGATTAGCACATTTGCTAAAGGGTTTGTTTTCTAGCCATGTTGAACTGAAACAATAAATTTTGTAAAGTACACTGTTTATTATAAAAATATCTTATCATTTTTTAGCCTTTTACTCACCTAGGCACCTGCTCCATTGTAAAAGAAGATGGCCAAGCATAAAATTCAAAGTCATACTTTCTAATACTTTCTATATAACTTATTTGATCTGTGGTGGGTCTATTTAAAGTATCAATGAATTGGAGGTATATTGGATTTGATGCCCGTCCATAAGCTCTTAATAAATAAGCACATGCCAAGAATAAGCTAACTCCACTAAAAGAATAGGTAAAGAATTTTATTTCATCCAAAGACAGAAATCCCCTTTTGTAAATGTACATACAAATAAATGGTGATGTGTAGAAACCCACATTGATTATTGTTTGGGCCTGAAATTTATTATTAAATTTAAGAATATATTAGATTATACATACATTTTTACTCATTTATAATTCATTTAAATGTTAAAAATAATCTTACAGTAGAAATGATCTGGTTTGCAAATTTTTCAGGTCCATGAGGCTCATATAGTCCCTGTAAACATTGTTAATAATTTAAATCATTCCACACAATTGTAATTTTCACTTGATTATTTTTCTTATTATTTCTTAGAGTATTTTTTATTAGTATTAAATACCTATTTTAAACAACTGCATATTATTTTTTGTATATTGCAAACGTAAAAGCAGTGACTGGTATGGGGAGGGGGTTGGGATATTCAGGGGTAAAAATCAATACAGCCTTCTAGGCTTTCTATTCATAATTTGATGCAAATACGCGTTTTGCATAGACATGCTACACATTAGCAATATGATGACGTGTGTGATTACCATTCTCTATAAAATTTAATACAATAAATGAAAAAAGTGTAATTTTTACTAAGAAAGTAAATAATTTACTTACTTCTCCTGGACCTTGGCCGTAAACTCTGTATAATCTTGGTGATCGAAGACATTTCATAATTAATTTCAACATTTTGAAACAAGTTTTTTAATAATAATATTTTGAGTTCATGAAAAATATCATGTATAGGGAATTAACTAAAAAGTCTATCAGACTTTAATTTTCTCTGCACTTTCGTTTAAAAGTACAAATTACACTTTAAACACACATAAAATAAAAGTTAAGTTAGCATTTACTAATTTAATACATTATAATCTTTTATTAGTATTTATAAGTTCCAATGGCAAAACTTTTCTGCAAGGCTTTCTGTTTGCCCCAAATGATGTACTAAAAAAGTTAAGTATGAAAATATCTATGGCCACATAACACATCTATGGCTTACTATCCGTCATTATAAAAAATCAATATCTGGCACAGACGTTAGGCTATTATTGCATTTTAATACCAATACTTTAACACGAACTGTACTACACTTGGCAGTAGCAGTAGCTTGTAAATAAGGAGCTATAACTTAATTTCATTGTTGCTAAACTCAAAAATATGTATATATGGGTCATACTCATATGAGTGTTATATTAAAATAGCTATAACAAATAAAAGAAAATAGAATGATTTTTCATTCTAAATTTAACTATGCCTACCCCCTTATGATATGTGGATAGTCGGAAAATCGAAAATCAGCAATGGTCTTTAGTTTTCAAGGATAGAGAAATGGCAAGTGAGATTTCAAAAATACTCCTTTAAATCCATTGTGCCTATATAATTACAAATATAAGTAGCACATACTTACCAAAATACACTAAAAATAGGAAAGATGCATTGATCTTTTACAAAATGAATAAAATACACGATTCTTTTTATTGGAATATAAAAATACACATCCGTCTTGCGTAATGGGTGTAAGCAAATTATAGCTGTCTATTATTACCAAATTAAAAGATATTACATTTAAGGTAACTTTAGTAGAAATTTTTTAAATGCAGATTTTTTGGACCACAGAAACGAGTCAGATACGTGTAACAGCTAGTTTATTAGAAATTATAGTAAAAAGGCTGAAGCACATTTTGGAAATTATCATTAAAAAATCAACTCAAGTATATTCTACGCTGAAAATATGTGTGATTTCGATAACACGGGCGTAATAACTTAAATTACAAATTTTTGAAACTATGAACTACGAATCTGAACATTCCACAGAAGGGGACAAATGATGGAATTTGAATTTTTTTCTTTACATTTTTTTTTAAATTTTGATGTGTAGACTATCCACATATCATAAGGGGGTAGGCATAGTTAAATTTAGAATGAAAAATCATTCTATTTTCTTTTATTTGTTATAGCTATTGTAATATAACACTCATATGAGTATGACCCATATATCATTTATATAGCCGTGGTGAGTGGTGACTAGGAATGCTTTTTCGAACTCGTTCATTCGCGAACTACACAAAACTTACGGTTACATATAGCTACATATTTGAAATTTGTTTTCTCGTTCGTGTGCAGTGTGTGTGAGTAAATGTGTTCTGTGTCATGGACGTGTTAGGTACCGTCAGAAGCGTATTTTGTAATACAAAATAAATACAAAAAAAAGTAATAAGTTGTAAACAATAACATCAACGGACGAGTTTAACTATAGTCTATAAAGTACCACAGAGTCAATCAGAGAAATCTAACACATATAATGAAGAACGGATGGCGAAAAATATGTAAAAATTTTATGAGCTACAATAGACATAACAATAGATTATTTATGGTAAATATAATTTTATTTTAAGTATTGTAAATATGTAAAGTTAATAAATAAATTAAATTAATAAATATGTAAAGTTAATAAATGTGTAGCGATGTCTACGTACATTGACGTTAATTGAAATATTCAATTCCAAAGCGACCTCAATTGGCGAACTTATGCAAATATAATACTACAAATTAAAAAAATACTTATAATGGTCTAAACTCTCCATACTCTATATACTTTTGAATTTAATAATTAAAAGTTTCCAGTTTCGTTGTACTAAGATTGGAGAGCCTGCGGACTATGGAGCGGCCAATCAGCAAACTAGTTCGCATAGTTCATCTGTGGGAACCACCCTTTGGTTATATGTGTTCTGTGGTGGGAAATTGACTGATTACTGACATTGTTACCAAGTTTTATATTATTTTTTTATATATATTCTAAGTGGTTTAGATTTGATATATTTGGTATAGAAAAATAATACATATAATTGATCTAATATTGATCGTGTAGTCATGAAAAATGATTTCTGCTATAGCAAAGGCTCTTTCTATAGTGCTATTTGTTGCACCGTCTGTTACTCCCAGGATACACAAGCTACCCCTTACGGTAAATATCGGAGTTATTATTTATTATTATACAGAATAATTCATAACCAGTATAATAATTATACGTTATAATCAAAAGAAGTTATATTACGCTATATATATAATGCTTATTAAGCATTTTTGCTTTATTGGCAACCTTAAAGATCTTAACCAAAGCAAATGAATTACAATAAAGTATTATTTTAAATATACTTACACTTATATTTCAATATTATTGTTGTACTTAAATGTTTATCATTTTAAATTCTACTATAAAGTTGTTAAATAAGTACATGATTACTAATTATTTTTTTAAATTTCTATTGTCATGTATTCTTTTAGGATGATGATAGACACTATGTTGATCTCACTACCTTTGGATTCTTTCAAGGAGGTATCTTAGATGTGCATATGATCAATTTTATGCTTCCTTCTGGTCCCATTAATGGAGAGGTTAATATGTATACATTATTTCATTTAGTTTTTTTCGTATGGTTTCCTGCACATAGCAGGCTAGGCAGTGAGGACTTAATGTTATGACACTCCATTCTCCTCTTAACGCTCAGTTTTCAGGCAGTCCTATCCACAAGTATTATATACCTATTCTGATTAAATATATATAAATAAAGATATAGTAATGTAACATATCATTGCTATCTATAATTAGTGTATGTAGTGGTGTATAAAATAGATTTTTATTTTATTACAATTTAATTTAATGTAAACACAGTGGCTGTAGGTTTGATTCTTATTCTGTGGAATGATTTTATGTCTACGCGCATGTAAGAGGACAAAGTGCAATGCTGAGACCCAGACTTAACAAGCAATGCCTCAAAAATATGGTAAAAAGAGTGACTAAGCACTAGCTGTCCCCTGCCTACCCTGCTATATGGGAGATTACAGCACAAGCTAACAAGTTAATTTTGTAAAAGTAAATAACATATATAAAAATATTATCATTGCAGTATGGTTTCACATTGGATCGAACTGTAAATGATGCAATCAATCCTTATCTAGAAGTGCACTCTGATACATGCATTTTAAAGGGAGTTGAAAAAAGCAGTTCTCTGCTGTCACCACATCATCCTGCTATAGTTTTCTTGAAAATGGACTTTGAAAATCTCAGGTAATTATAATTATAAAGCTTAGCCTTATTTGGAGTTTGTAAATTACGACAAATCTTATGGGTAGGTAGCAGTAATTTTGTGATAATACATACATAACAAAATATCATTATGAATTTTTACTTTTTTATCTAGACAAGGAAAATGATACCTAACATGTAAAACTGTACTTATAAAAATACAAATAGTTAATAATAAATAATACAATTTATAAATTTATTTATATTTTCATTGAAGGAATTTTGATTAGAGATCATCCAATTTAAAAATTTCAATAAATTTATCGGAGGGTTTCTATACGAGGGTTTTTAATCCATCCATAACAGTTTTAAGAACAGACAAATCTAAATCATCTAATATTGATTTGATCCAAACTTGTATCCTTTTCGAAGGTTATTTAAATGTTTTTGCTGATGTTATTTTTTCCTGTGATGTTTACTGGATAACAAATGATAAACTGCATGTAATTGCGCAAAGCTGAAATGCGAACTTTTTTTTGTTTGTAATTTATTTACATAAAGGAAACATTGCTTTGTCTATTTTATAAATATATTTTATTTTAATTTTTTTATTTATTATTATTATTTTTTTATTAATATATTTTATTTTTTTATTTAATAAATCTATTTTATAAATAGACAAAGCAATGATTTCTTTACACTTTATGAGCGCAAAGCAATAATATCTAAGATATAAGGATGATACTGGTTTAATAATAAGTTTTTACTTGCGGTAGCGAAAATTACTAATAATGTATTGCGAAAAGTTTATAAGTTAACAGAACTTTATGTGTTGCACAATAGAACAATGTCTGACAGTAAACGTGATCCCACTCAGGGAAATATATATTGAAATTATATGAATTGCCTATTTACATTATATTTACTTGTGCCAGCGGCACAAGGGTGTGACTGTAACGCGACGGTTGTGGGTTCGATTCCCACTCGAGGAAGTGAAATATTTATTTAAGTTTACATTTCTATTTTCTCGCTCTGGTGTCGAGGCAAAGCGCGGCGTTGAATTCTGCCACTCAGCACGCAATGCCTCCAGAATTCGGCAGAAAGTGGGGAGCGGAGTATCTTAGTACTAGGTTCCCTCTGCCTATCCTGCTGTGTGCGGGATAGAGCGTGATTAAATTATATTACTTTCTTCGCTATACTCAGACAAAAGACAGCGTTTGATTTTTTCTCGAATACAGATGGAAAGTGCACAACGGAGCGTCTTGACGTTAGGGTTAAAGGGAAAGGGGTTCCCGTCCCGATATACCGTAATTCCCTTCCCGATATACCGTATTTCCCTTCCCCTTTCCCGTTTGTCCCTTTTATACGTTTCGGTATTTTAATTTCTTATTTTCATTTTCCGTTTAATTAAAGACTAATATGATAACAATTTTATAATGGGCAAAATGTACAAAGCGAACTCACTTTCCACTTAGTTGTCTTTACTTTTTACACCGAGTAGTTAATAAAGACATACATATTACATATGTATTTTTAAATACTTTATATAATGAGTGTAGTCGTGGCGCAGTGGCACAAGCGTGCCCTCGCGGCAATTTGTGGGTTCGATTCCCACTCGAGAAAATGAAATAATTAATATTTTAATTTGCTCGCTCTGGTAACGAGGCAAAGCGCCGCGTTGAATTCTACTCCACACGTCCTCCAGAATTCGGTGGAAAGTGGGAGACGAAAGATTCATAATGGGAACTAAGTGTCTTATGTTTATAATATACACTGTGTCCTTGCGTAGAAATAATCGCCGCCGTCAGGAAGTCTTAACTACAATTTTTATAAAAAAAATCTATTGGTGCAATGATAAATTTGCTAGTAACCCCGCCGGGTCGATAAAACAGTACAATCTCAGTCACCTTCATGGCTTCAAATGATTTTTCTTATTTGTATATTTTTATTGTTTATGTTATTCTATGGGTTGAGATTAGATATAAGTAAATAAATAATTATATATTGAATTATGTTGAACTGTTTACCATATAATACTCGTACAAGTTATTAAGTCCGTTAATTATTTATTTGTTTTTCAGAATAAATATAACTTGCGAAGGTGAAGTCTCTGCCCTCCATTTATATCAGAACCGATCAATGATCCCGATCGATCGCACTAAAAGACATTCACAATATATGTTTATTAATAGAAGAAGACGTGCCGCAGATGAAAATGGTGTGTTATTATATTATTATAATAATATCTACATACGTAAATCGTTATTTATTTGTATTCCCGCTATTACCGTTATTTAAGGAAGTAGGCCTATCAATGTGTTCTTGCTAGTGCCTGCCATTGATGTTTCCTTAAAATTTTATACGTAATGAATTTTGCACCTTATGCTTAAAATCGACCTTACTTTGTCCTATTTCATTTGATATTCTAGAATAAATCAATTTGAAATGATATATTACAGTTAAGTATAAAGAACAGTCGTTGGGTCCTCAATGCTCGTACGCCGTCCTCCCTATCACCAAAGAGACACGCGGTGGCTTCGACTTTTATAATACAAGTGTAAGTTTTATATTATAATATGTATATCTAATTTAACTATTCTAGTCTAGGCCTTTTTGTTCTTAGGCTAGACTTTTCCTATTTACTTAAAGTGTTAATCAACTGTGCTTGTAAATTATACATCATATAAGGAAGGAGAGACTAAGTATTTTAAAAATTATTATTCATTGTTGCTATTAATATAAAGTATAGTTTTTTTTACCTTCACACTGTATCCCACACATAGCAGGGTAAGCAGAGGGAACGTATTGTTAAGATACTCCATTTCCCATAAGGATACTTCGTTACCCATTTTCCCCTGTATTCTGAAGGCTTTGCTTGTTGTGTGGTATCCTCAAAGCTGCGCTTGGCCTCGACGCCAGAGAAATGAAAATATTTTATATATTTTTTTTCATTTCCTCGGGTGGGAATCGAACCCATAACCTGTCGCGTTAACAGTCACACTTCAGTGTTACTGCGACAGGACTGGCTTGGCGGAAGTTTAAAACTTAAAATTTATTAGTATAAGTATTAATTACTTATAAAAAAGTATTTAAAACTTAATCTTATTAATGATTATTTTCTAAAAAGTCATTAGTCTAGTCTAGGCTTAAAGCATGTAAGAAAGGAGAAATTCTAGAAGAAAAGTGCCTTAGAAATGATTATTCATTGATGCTACTAATATAAACTATTGTAATGATATCATTAATAAGAATGTTGTTAATAGACTGAGAATATACCACGTAATTTTTAAAAATATATAAACAGAAATAATTTTAAATTAACAATAGGTATTAAGTAAATCAAAATATTTTTTAAAATGATATTTATATTTATTTTTAGTTTGCAATGTATGTGGCATCAAACAAGGAAGAGGGTCTCTACAATTTATATTTTCATAATTGTCCAGCAAATACTGAGGAACCAACACCTATCAATGTTATGGTAAGAAAGTCCCTAAATTGTATTTAAAAAATTGACAACATTATTAGTACCTACTTTCCACAACAAATATTTATACACGTAAGTACTGGTTCATCGTTCCATGGAATCGTTCCATCGTTTCGTCGTTTTATTGTTCCATAAAAATATCAAGTATAGGAATATATGTTATTAACAAAAATCTAAGTTAGTTTCACGCTGTATCCTACACACAGCATGGTGGACAGGGTATCTAGTGTTAAGATTTTCTGTTCCTCACTTTCCGACGAATTTTTCGAGGTATTGCGTGTTGAGTGGCGGAACTCAACGCCAGGTTTTTTTTTGCCTTGGTTCCAGAGCGAAGAAATGAAAATATTCATAAATAATAATTCACACACACACACTCCCACTCGTCCCCTCATATATTTAATTATTCATATATAATAACAAATTATATACATTTTTAGATTGAAATTTACGAAAGCAACGATGGAAATTTCTTATCGGCGGGTGAAATGCCATTACCAGCTCTATACAGTATGATGTCTTTAATATTCTTCTTAAGTGCTGGCTTCTGGACGTTCATATTGAAAACGAGTAGACACAAAGTATACAGAATTCACATATTGATGTGTGTACTGGTATATTTAAAGGCCATGTCTTTGGCCTTTCATGGTATCAATTACCATTTTATACAAACAAGAGGCGAACATGTTACAGCTTGGGCCATCTTGTACTATATTACACATTTGTGAGTATATAAATATATTATTAAAGTACACAACAATAAAGTAGAAATTAATATTTTTACATACTTAATATTTATCTAGCGAGGATGTCACGGTGAGAATGAAGAAGAACCTGCTCAGCTGGTTTGGGCACGTCGAACGAATGAATGATGAAAGAATGGCAAAAAAGATTTATGATGGAAAAGTGAGTGGTAAGAGAGGTAGAGGGAGACCTCGGTTGACCTTCGAAAACACAGTATCAAGGATACTGGAGGAAGGTCGCGTAAAAAGCATTAGGACTCCCCGAAGGGCATGTATGAAAAGGTTGATGACAGTGGACGAGGCGAAAGAGGTATGCAGAGACCGTAGCGTTTGGCGCTCCGTTCTCTCTGACTGCCCCGCTAAGGGATAAAGCGTGAAGTTAAGTTAAGTATGTATGAAAATATTATGTAATATTTTAAAAATATTATGTATGTAATAATACGTAGAACCGTTATTTTTTAGTTTTTATATAACAGGGAAGGTGGAGGGGAAACATAGTTTAAGGCTATGCTACATTCCGTTTCCGACTTTCACTGAATATAAAAAGAATTTGCCAGGCGTTATCCCACCCACTCTACTTTCAGCTATAATTAAATTCGGATCTTAACTCCGCGCTTTTTCTAGTTACCAGTTCGCGGAAATAAAAATATTTTCTTCCCCTGAGTGAGAATCAAACACGCTTACAATAAGACGCTGTGCCGCTACGCCACGACAACCTCATTAGGTTTTATTTAAATTATTAATTTAAAGAAAAAAAAAGACCGTACTAAATAGTTGTTAAAAAATACATTAAAATAAAACTGCTTAGAGGCGCAGGGGCATAAGCGTGCGACTATAAATGTGACAGTTGTGGATTCTATTCCTGCTAAAATAATAATAAATCATTTAATATTTTGATTTCCTCCGTATGGTAATGAGGCAAAGCGTGGCGTTGAGTTCCGCCACTCAACATGCAACGGCTCAATTGGGCAGAAAGTAAATGGTAGTGTCTTAAAGGAAATAGAGTGTCTTAACAATATATAGGCTCCCAAGTTTCCCCTGCTTACCCTGTAGGACACAACTTAAAGTTAAAAAAAGATACTATTTTCGGACCTGGAGCTTAACTTAAATTTCTATAAGGTTATTCTTAATATGCTATTAGTATCTTTATATAAAACCACTTTGGTAAATTGGTAAGTTATTTTCATTTATTGTTAAACAAGTGATATTAATTATATTTCTATCTCAATTTTGTCATCAGATTGAAAGGAGCTGTGTTGTTTGTAACAATAGCGCTGGTGGGGACCGGCTGGAACTTCATAAAGCACATACTGGCGGACCGTGATAAGAAAATATTTATGGTTGTTATACCTTTACAGGTAAGTTTGTTGATGATATATTAAAGTCTATTAGAGGAGAATTCGGGGGAAAATGGGGAACGAGTGCCTTAGCACTAGGTTCCCTCTGTCTACCCTGCTGTTTGCATATTGTATCTTCTCTGTATAAACTATAACTGTGTCAAATTTCATACTCCTCTGTCTGCACAATTTTTGTGAAAATGGATACAAGGTTTTGTTTTTACATATTAATATATAGATACTTATATTATAAAACTGAAGAGTTTTGCTTCGTTGAACTGGTTGAATAATTATTTTTGTGTAGAATAGTCCATTTATCGAGGAAGGCCATGGGTGTGAACCAACTATACAATAATAATAATAATATTGTATGGTCTTATTATTATTGTATTTAAATTACTATTTAAATTGGTTTACATATTACTAAAAGGTACATGATTATAATTATAACTTGTTATATTTTATTTATATTTGATCATATAAAAGTAAGCTTACTATAAACATGGTCTTTCAACACTTAGTCGAACCGTGCATCTATTTTACGCATAGATTATATTACACATATATATTCATATAGATAGATACTAAAATAATAACCATAATATTTTTTTTCTAGGTAGTAGCAAATGTAGCGGAGATCATAATAGCTGAGAGCGAGGAGGGCGCGGCGGAACACAACGCTTGGCGCATTCTTTTCATATTTGTGGATATGTTGTGCTGTGGTGCTATCATGTTCCCTGTTGTCTGGTGAGGAGATTTTTTTTTATATGTTTCACGCTGCATCCCGCATATAGCAGGTGAGGTAGAGGGAGCCTAATGTTATCATACTTATTTTCCCCATGCACCAATCAATCTCAGAAACATTAAATGTTGGTTTGCGGTTAACGCTGCGCTTTGACTTTACCTCAATTGTTAATAATTTATTCCTCGAATTGAAATCGAACCCATAATCATTCACCACAACAAACCTCAAATGGGATTATAGTCTGCAAGGTCTAGATCATACGAATGGAAAGCTCAGCTTAAGCGTCGGGAACTTATATTGTACATTGTACATCGCATTGTATATATATGTATGAAAATACATTTTACATTTTTTTTACATTTTCTATCCCAAGCAGATGGAATGTTGTATGTGGTTTTCAGCTGGTAAAAAAATATTATATGTAGAAGTAGAGGAGTCAAATTTCATTGAGGGATTTCGAAACTTGCTATTAATAAAAACAAAAACTGTATGAAGTTACAGGGACAAGTGACATCACGGTGCAGTGGGCTAGTGTCTCACTGTACACGTAATGGTTCAAGGAATAATTCTATTAAAATTATTTTAATTTCCCTGCACTGTTAAGAAAGGTGGAAAGGTGGTAAGAAACGGAGTGTCTTTACAATGTCTCTGCCTACGACAATGAAACTAATTACTATTTAATATTTTAGGTCAATACACCATCTTGAGGATTCATCTACAACAGATGGCAAGGCTGCCGTCAACTTGCGAAAGCTAAAGCTTTTCCGACATTTCTATGTAATGATCCTGTGCTATATTTATTTCACTAGGATCATTGTCACTATTCTCGAGGTACATACCAATTGCATATTTTTGAAATAACATAAAGTTATAATTCAATTTGCTTTGCTTACTAATAAATACTTGTACATATTTATATATGTAATATAAAGATATAGACAAAGGCTGACAAGGACGCCAGACGTCGTTCGCTACCTGGCACCCGCAAACTGCTATGTTCTAACTGGTTTTGTTACTGGCTATTTGCTGTAATGTTGGCAATAATATTTGCATATAAATATTAATATTAAAGTAACTTAGTACTTAACATAACTACTTTACGACTTGGGGTTAAATAAAATAACAAAGCAATAGTTTTAGTGAAATAAAATTGTAATTAGTCATCTAACAATTCAAAATCTAAATATTCGACACCAGACATGTTGTTGTCTATCTCCAAAGCAAAATCTTGGCATCTTGGCTTGAAATCTTCTGATTCTGTCTGAGATTCACTGCTACTGTCATCAACTTGTATAATTAATTCTATATTTTGATATTGTTTGATAGTTTTATTATGTTTAGCAGGAGCACAATTTTTATTAGTTTTGAATCCTTCAAAAACTATTCGTCGCACTATACTCTGAGATTGACTTGTAAATAATAATTGTATTGTCATAAGTATCAAAACCAGTCACATACACTATAAATATTCGTTTTTTGTTTATAACCTCAACGTAATATTTCGTGATAATATCCCTTTTTCATAAGATATTAATTACTATTTAAAAGAGCGTAAAGTAACTAACCAGTTGGCTCAACTTACACTTGAAACATGTTGTGTGTTTTTGTATATTTGTTATTTATTTATATATTTATTTTACATATATTCATATGTACAAAAAATATGTATGTATATGCTTTAATTATTTACAAACTGTACAATTTACAGAACACAGTGCCGTTCCAATACTCGTGGATAGATGAGATGTTCCGTGAGATGGCTACATTTGTATTTTTCGTGATGACCGGCTATAAGTTCAGGCCGGCGGCCGCCAACCCCTACTTCACGCCTACCCTCCAAGACGACGTTGAGCCTGAAGTGTAAGTATAAACCACATTAAAACATACATGAAGTCCATCATCATCAAAAGTACTGATACACGCACTCACTTAAACACACCCGGGACTAGTTAGTGCACTCACGCTAAAATCACTTAACGCACTTAACGTATCAGTGCACATATACTCAAAACACTCAAGAACGCATGACATTATAGATACTTCGTAATTTATACATTTTAGACTAAAGTTGTCAAATATAAATTTAACAATTAAAATTGTTGATTACAGCTTAGACTAGATAATATTATATTGTTTATTAAATTTGTGTCCTAATGAATAGTAGTTTTTATTTATTTGAAAATGATATAATGAGTATTTTACAGGCTATCAGAAATTGGAGTGCTCGAAGGAATCACCAATAGAGAGAAAAGAAGGGAAGACATGCAACCTCTAATGCAAGATAATTCGGATTAGAAAATTAGCAAACATATAAATAAAAATGAATATCTATATATCATAATAACATTTAAAAACGTAATCTATATATATAAAAGGACTTGTCCTCACTGACTGAGGTAAGACGCACGCACAGCCGTAACCGCTGATGGTAGAAACCGATTTTTGTAAAATTTGAAATTTAGATTTTTAAAAGTATTTAATTGAACACGTGTTTCATCGTTTTCTTGAATTCTCCCCCTAAGGGTGCAAATAAGGGGTTGAAAATTTGTATAGATTTTTTTTAAAATCGTCACCACTTTTTATAAAATTTTAAATTTAGACTTAAAAATATTTCATTGTACACGTGTTTTATGGTTTGTTATAATTCACCTCTAAGGGTACAAATAAGCAGGCGAAACTGCGCGCGTCCGCTAGTATAGCAATAATTTTGGCATTAATAAATTGAATGCCATAATGATTGCTATAATATCTTTATTTTTATAGATAAGTATATGTTCTCATTCATGTATGCATGTATGTACTTACACGTGGTAACTCAATAATCACAAGTGTGTATGTATGTATGTTTATTATTTTCTTTTTTTTAAATATTATATTTAAATGGCGGATATTTGCCGAATGGATGTTTATGTCTGTTAACATTTTTTTCTCAGGAGTAGGTAGAGGGAACCTAGTGTTAAGACACCACATTCTTTACTTTCCTTAAAATTTTCAAGACCTTCAATGTTGAGTGGCGGAACTTAACGCTGGACCTTTTCTTCCTACCAGAGCTGAAAATAGCTCTTCCTGGCGAGTGAGAATCGAATCCACAGTCGGTGTGTTTAGTGTCAGATGTTCTAAAATGTGGATAATCCATTCCATAAACCTGATCAATGTTCCTTTACTTAAATGTTTGTTACTTTTATATTATAATGTAAATGATTTTTCTTGTAGTCATTCAATTATCTTAAATGTTTTTTTATACTTTTTGTAAAGAAAAGTAAAGTTTTTTTTTCTTATAGTGATGACTGAACAAGATTGCCAAGTCAGTACATAAATTGACCGATAGTCCAAAATGTAAGATATTTAAAAAAAGCTCATTCTTAATGGTAAAATAAATTGTCTTCGATAACATTTTTATTAATTACATTAACATTAACATTTTGTCGGAAATTCGTTTTATATTAACTATACATATATAGTGTAGATATAGTTTAGGAATTAAGATGTTTCTTCAATCTCACACAGGTTGTGTCTTTATCATAGAGCATACTCTTTTATCTTATTAGTTTTTTTCTGAATAATATATATTTTGTATTAATTGTGGGTATTGACATTATATATAAATAGGATTTTAACTTTGTTCTGTCAAACATAAAACCTAGCCCAGACTCAACCATAAATTAAGTTACACGATGAGAACGGCGAAGGGGGAGTGGAGGTGGGGTATGAAATTTCGTGAAAATCACATTTCAAAATATAATATGAACAACAACAACAACAAACATTATTTCGAAACTGCTGTTTTTATTTTATAATTGCTAGGTGTGAAATTACCAAATGTGTCACTCTAGATAAGTGGTTTAGATAAAATTCGTGTAACGTAATTTATGGATGGCCCCTAATGAGTTTTCTTAGATTTTTTTATTACTACTAATTATTATTTATAATAGGCATAATTATTGTATTTGTATAATTTTTACCTAGACTAACTTTCTTTTAAAACAATTTTATCACTGTTTTAAAACTAATTGAGAGTATGCTCTTTGAGTTCGATATAACAGTTATAATAAATACTATGTTGAGTGATATTTTTTAAATATAAATTTTCCATTACTTTGTTATTTCTCTTTATATATTACGAAAATCTCGAAATAATAAGTAGGTTCCTAGTATGTATATTATAATTGTCAAGTTGTGTTGCAATTGAGAACGGATTTCGCATATTTAATTTCTTCACCCTTTTATCTTGTAGATACTGTATATCTTGTTGATATTAAGAATACCTATAGTATCCCGCATACAACAAAACAACCCTACAACCGTCGCGTATGCAGTCTTAAGGTGCGCCTACGGTATACGGTGTCAAATTTAAAAATTGATTAATTTTGCTACAAGTAACTCCATAGAGTTGTATAAAAATAAGTTATATGGTAAAATATGTTGACGTATTCCTGAAACTATACAAAATTAGTTGTTTTTGGAAGCTAGTGTTTGTTTTATAAATAAAGTTATTTTCTCAACTTCAATTTTATAATAATTTGTTTTGTTTATTTTTGTTATAATTTTCCTTGTATTCATAAAAAATAATATTCTTTATTTTTATTTCAAAGCAGTAAGTGTTATTAAAATACATATATTCTTGTATATGATGGATGTTTTACTCATAAAATGGTTCCACTTAAAATTTAAATGAAAATTATTTTTTAGCATAAAAATTTTAGTAAGGCCACTTTTATTTAGTAAATGAACAGAGTGAAAGGGATGATATGAATAAATTTACTTTCTAAATTACTTTTATATAATTTTGCATTCTAAATATAAATATTCTCTTAATGAAATCAGGGCCAAAACCACAGATCGTACTAAATTAAGGCCATTGTAGAGCAATGGAACAGCGTTTGACTATCAACGCCATAGTTGTTGGTTCAATCTCTACCGGGGTTAATGATTACATTTGAATTATTTTCGGTCCTCCGCTCTGGTCGACAAAGTGCAGAGTTGAGATCCGCCCTTCAACACACAATATGTCGAATAGTTGGACGGAAAGTGGGGGACGGAGTGTATTGACACTAGAGTATCTAGCCTACATATCTAAATAAAAGTTAACACACTATTAATGAGTTCAATATATTGTCTAAACTGCAAACATTAGTTAGATGATTAAACTATAATGTATAATTCTGATAAGTATAATATTATGTAACTTAATTTACTTTTATATATAAACGATAAAATATCAACAGTTGCTATTTTAAAATTTTATCATTTGTAATAAGATTTTGTATCTACTGTTTTGATACTTTAAGAAACATAGTTTAGCTTAATAAATTTGTTAAACATTTAATATTCGCTCAATACAGTCTTTAATAGAGAAATGGTTGTTATCTCATTAAAACTTAGTAGTTATGCCAGGTCAATGTTGCTAGACATAATGTTTTTGGCAGGACGTCCCGATTGTCACCCCTTAAATTAAAGGACCGAGCGGGACAAGCATGGTCCCGCTTTTCCTGATTTATTTCACGCACTATAAGAATTATTTTTACAAGTTCACGCTGTATCCCACATGTAACAGGCTTGTTACAAATATTTCTTGAAAATACTTTGAGAATTCATCTCACGTTGCAGTACACTATGGTAGAATTATTTATTATTCTCATCTCTATAATTTGTAAAGAAAATTCATCTAAGTATGTTTTAGAAAAGAAAAATACAGAGAGATATTCAAAGTGAAATTATTAGAACTAGGAATTTATAAATAAACCTAAAATATATGATTGGGTACATATTTAAACTTTCCACTTTTAGTTGTTACATTAATTTAAGCAGGTTTCTTTTCAATATCCGAAATGTACTCAGTAACGAATATATTCATCCACCCTTGCGAGCACATTAGTATAGTAGGAGTATTTTAAAATGTGTAATCGCGAAAATCAAAGACCCTCTATATAATATTAAATTGTAACGTTTGACCTTAAATAACTTCTTTTCAGACCCTATACCAATATCAATATTTTTAACGCCATATTTATTAAAGCACGATTTAAGTAAAAGCTGTAGGTATACTAAAAATCACCTTAATATCTACTTATTTTTCTGTAGATTATATTATATGGTAAATTGCTCCTCCGAGACCTCCTCGAAGACCTCCTTGGACTGTATGACATCCTAATATTTTTACGCGCCACAAATATAAAGTAATCAATAGTTAGTTTTAGCTGACGTCAGACGACGTATGTGTATTGATTTGCCGACTTTAACTTTGACCCTGTTTCCATCGATTTATCTCACCTGACTCCTGCCTGGGTCGTTATATACAAGTGCTCCTACTCTTTTATGCGGTCCTAGTAACATTTTCGTATCATTTCACGTTCAAGGATGTTGATTATCCTTGAGAGGTTAGTTCTTTTGAAACATTCGTCTTGAACGATATTTATAGATTCTAATTCCACATAGATTAAGCGTATGGTATTTTAGCTTCTTGTTTTAGCCAGTCTAGTGTCAAGACACTCCGTTCCTTGCTTTCCACCTTTGAGATATTTATTTCGATTTAAAGTTTTGACTGGCGGAATTCAATGCTTTGCCAGAACAGGGAAAAATAATTCATTTGAACCCAAAACATTCGCGGTACAATTAGACATTGTGCTACTGCACCCGGGGAGAGACAGCTATCGATGATATAAGATTTCTTTACAATCAGAGTATTTTTGTGTTATTTTAGTTTTGCTTTTAGTTTACTATAAATTATTGTCTTTCTAAACCTTAAGATGCTGATTTCGATTGCGTTTAAAAGTAGTATGAGTAGAGGAAGAAAAATTTAATTAATATCTCTTTCACTTTCCCCTCAAGCCCAATGAGAAAGAGAGAGTATGCTAATACTATCTCTCTCTCACTGAAATACATTTGTGTGCAACATGAGGGCTTGAGGTAATACGAACTCCTAACACTTCATGATGTCCCAGTACGTCACTTTCGAAGAAATATCTTGTGAAATATGTAAAGGAGGAAAATTTCGAAGAAATATCTTGTGAAATATGTAAAAGAGGATGGATGGATGTGGACTGCCGATTGATTGACTTTCTCTCCATTCAAGTCTCCGTCATCAATTTTATATGTTAAAAAAGGATTATAAACTTAGAAAAATAATTAAATCAGCTTCACACTGTATTTCGCACACAGCAGGCCAAGGAACCCTAGTGTCAAGACACTTCATCTACCTCTTTCGGCGTTGAGCGGCCGGAACTCAAGGCCGCGCTCTGCCCCCACACCAGAGCGAAGAAATGAAATTAAGAAATTAAATGTACGCAATTAATATTATTCTCATGTTCTATATAAAAATCAAAAGGTCCATTAGAGATCCTGTTAAATTTTCATAATATTGTATGTCATGACATGGAGTACCTAAGGTGAAGAGATTTTATATCATCTTACTTGGTCTGTGAAATTAGTTTTCCTTCCGATCAAAATTGCTCATAAAGGCTGGAAAAATGTAATGAGGTGCACTTTGTATCTATTTTTGGTCTCTTGTTAACATCGTCTTGAGGTAATCCACCGTAAGTAGTTCAAAGAAATATACGACTAGGTTAGTTACCCCCAGGTTATTCTTATAAAATACAAAATAAGTGCATATGCCCGCAAGCTTAAGTTTGTCAACTTTTATAAGTTCTATATCCTGAAATTGTTACGGGAACCCTGGTGGGTGAGTCCGACTCGCACTTAACCGTATTTTTCTGTTTAATATTGTCTTCATCATTTTAAAAACTCTGAATGGGTCCTTTTTGTATTTAATAGCTGTTAGCTGTTTGTTTCTAAAATGTGGGTATTAAGACTGATTTTATAACATAATATCACTTTTATTTTATAAACTATGACTAGGAACCATTGTTTTTCACCAAATTTAAATTTTCTTTGAATATTGAAAATAGTAATAGAGATTACTTAATGCTTCGGTCCTACCCTCCTCCACATGAGTGAGTAAGGAACTGGGTCCTTGACTTGAAAGGGGACCCGACATCCTAACTCCTGTCTGTCGTACCTTCCACTCACACAATACAACGATAGGTATAGTTTGTATTCCCGATTATGGTAAAGTTTTTTCCATTTCGAAAGTAAGGTCTTAACGTAACTTAACAAATTTTGTATCTGTATTGTATCTGACACGTCTCTTTATTAACCCCGTATTATAAGACATTTTGAGCGACTTTTGAATGCAAAAATAGGCGAAAATATGTATATTCTCTAATTTATCAAATTAATTTTTACAGTAATACAGTCAGTAATTTTAATGCAGTCCAATGGGATATTGTCATGTATTTAGATGTATTTCAAATACAATAAAAAGTTGACAAGAATACGATTCAAATGTAAAAAATATCTGTTCTCGCATTATTTTAAGCAATAAAAATATAAAAGATATCCTTCAGGATGTTAAATAATATATCAACGGAATGTAATAAAAGTGCATTTAACCTGTAAATAGCTAAGTAAATGAAATGTACGACATAATTTGAACAATAAATAATTAATTGGAATGATATTGCTGTTTTATAATTAATATTACGTATTTAATAAAGATTGATGGTAATATTGTTATTGGTTGACTCTGAGTTGCCGCCTACGTGCAACTTATAAGGTATCGTGTATACGTACACTCAGTAATAGAAATGAAAATTAAAGAATGGCACGTGAATGTTGTGCGTTCGATTCTCACTAGAGACAATAACAATATTTGATTTTTGTTTTCCAGCTCTCTGCTTACCCTAAACACCAAAAAAAAAACTCTTACGTGAAGCTATAAAAAATAGTACAAACGTGAGTCAGGCTCGCCCACCGAGGTTCCGTACAAAAATTGAAGATCTCGAACTTTTTTGAAATTCAGGCTTCGCTTAGCCAGAGCCCTTTCATCTATATCTCATTTGAACTAGGGGGTAGTCGTGGCGCAGTGGCACACGATGTGACGGACAATCCCTTGATTGGGTGTGGGTTCGATCCCTATTCGAGGAGATGAAATATTTGATTTGAGTGGCAGAACTTAACACCGCGCTTCGCCTCGACACCAGAACGAAGAAATGGAAATATAAATGTAAATAAATATTTCACTTCCTCGAGTGGGGATCGAACCCACAACCGTACATTTCTATGTAACATATATGTATATACGTAAATAGGTATCTATGTAACAGTCACAGATTTCCGTTGGGATTTTTTTTTTTTTTTTAAATGTCTTGAATCTTGCTATCCTTCTATCAAGATAATGATAGAAGATAATGGCAATAAGTGTTAATTTAAAAATAAACGTAAGTTATTGCAAACTGATGTATCGTATAAATCTATCTGCAATACCAATATACAAAACATTAATTTTTAAATTAACGACGTCTCGTTAATTTATAAATGAATGTATCTGGAAAATAGATAGATATTATTTAAAAAGCTAAAAAAAAGTTTTTTATAGCTTTGTTAAGACGTTATTGAACAACAGTTGATAATGGAATATAATATCCAAATAGTTTCCTTCGTGCCTAAATGACTTAAGAGTAGAGGGAGGCAGCCATTATTGCAAGGACGTATGCAAGTAACTTACATAATAATTGATTTATCTTGTGTTGTTAATGTACTTATTAGGTTTATATCATCTTTAATATTTTACATGCAGCTTCACGCTATATTCGCATACAGCAGCGTAGACAGAAGGAACATAGTGTTAAGACACTCCGTTGCCCACATGCCTCCGGATTCTTGAAACATTGCGTGCTTATTGGCATAACTCAACGCCGCGCTTAACCTCGATACCAGAGCGAGAAATGTAAATAGTAAATTAATAGTAAATATACTTCAATAAATATTTAATTTCCTCGAGTGGGGCTCGAACCCACAACCAGTAGCGTTTCCAGTCACACACTTGTGCCCCTGCGCTACTACTGGTCTCATGTATAGATATATAAGTATAAACATAAACATACAAACTATATATTTATGTATATTAACTTCCGCTGTCTTGAATTTCAGTCAAATCTTGTCTAAAATCGTGTTATAAACACTAATAGAATATCATTGTGTTCCTCTTATGTTTTTGTCCATTTGTCTGTTTGTATACGCACAATTTCTGAACTAAGTACTTGGTGGATTCGAATGAAACTTTCTTTATTGTAGATTTAATAGACCTGGGCAGTATTTAGGCTATATTCCATTTTGACCGGATGGACAACCATAACAGTCCAGCTGAACTATAAGAAGTAATGATATGCCGCCTTACAAAAATTGTTGACCGTGATGAGCCTTTTTTCATTGAAGATCTGGAATATCCAATGACATTTGTGGGTTCGATTCCCATTCGAGGAATAATATTTAATATTTTAATTTCCTCGCTCTGGCAACAAGGCAAAGCGCGGTGTTGAGTTCGGCCACTCAACACTCAATGCCTCGAGAATTCGCTGGAAAGTGGGGAACGGAGTGTCTTAACACTAGTTTTTCACTTTGCCAACCCTGCCATATGTGGTATACCACGAGAAACTGAGTGGCTGCGCGATTGCGATTACAGTTCGCACGCAGCGTTGTACTGTTGTGCGACGACAATCTTTTTCAATTTATTTATTTGTCAATCAAAAATGCCACCATTCTGAACAACTTTTTATTGTACAAACAGACAGACAAAAATAATAAAAGTCATAGATTTATATTCTATTAGTGTTTTTAAATCCAATACATGTTTTTATCCAATGTACAGACACAAATTTTAACTATTTTGTTATAGTAGAGCCTACTAGCGAGCCCTACGCGGCTTCGCCCACTTTTTTTTATTTAACATTATTTAAGTGTGTATACTGCGGTAATTTCGATATGAAAAGCATATATTATGATTTTCATGAAATTTTGGAGACTTTCACTGTTAATAAACATTAAAAAAAAACTTAAATCTTAAAATTTATTGCAATTTAAATCAATACACATTTAGCACATAAAATAAAATAAAAATAAAAGTACTAAAGGTATTTTCCTACAATTGAAAAAAAAAAAGCTAACTGATTCATATTCGTTTTTGTGAGGGCGCAAAGTTCGTCTAGTACTTACGAACAGTTTATTGTATGCCTGCAGAAGAGAACTTTGGCATGCATCCAGACATTCCGATCCTCCATACATAGAGCTGTTGATGAAATTTACTTCAAGTATTGTGGCGGAAATATTTCAACAATGCCAGAGTTGTGAGCCGAAGCCAGCTATTTTTATATACAATTTTCAGTATTCCAAAAACTATTTAACTTACTATAGTTTTTTGTTGTTACAAATAATTCAATATCATTGAAATATCTTGGCTCTTAATGTTATTAAACCTCTATAGGGCTCTAAACTAGTAACAAGTAATAATTATTAGACAAATATTGTATAAATTAATTGTTAAAATACAAATGAACGTGTCGTTTAGTGTGATCAATCATTAAAATAAAGTAGTAGAACTGCGTCGGACGTTGGACACGTGGCTGCGTCAGGAAGCTGAACGCGACGTAAACACGGCTATTTGCACGCCTGATCTTGGCCAGATCTTGACCCATTAACACCGGAGCCGTTGTCAGAGCAGTGTCGCTTCATATATTTTTAGCTGGAAGGCGGGAGCGGGGCTGAGCAGTGCGTCAGACCGCACGCGGGGCACTCGGCACCATGACGAGCCGGGGCATACGACGGAAGAAGTCTTCGCTGTCAGAGGTGAAAGTTGCAGTGATCGGTGCACCGGCAGTCGGCAAAAGCGGTATGTGCATCTGTGCGATATGCGAGTTAAATACAGATTGTGTGTGTGTGTAGTAGACGAATTAGCGTTTCGTTAAAATACCTGTTGATTTAGGAATTAATGAATTGTTCGATATGAGCGACTCTATCGTCTTGTTATGACAGTTAGAGAAACACGTGTTGAGAGTGATGATATTCAGCAATAGTTTCGTGGTTGTTTATTATATATTGCTTATTAATTTATTAAATAAATTTAACAATTTATTATAATTATTTTTTTAACCTTATATAAACATGTTTTTTTTTTCATTTTTGATAATGCTAGGTGTGTGTATGTTTATATACCGACTTTACTGTGATTTGGTACGAAAACGTTTTAGTAAATAAGCACAATTTTGTGTTTTAGTTTTTGTAATTTTTATTTTATGTACGAATTTCTACTCTTAGTGAATATTTAAAATGTCTAAAATAATATAGTTTTTGTTCATTAAAAATATAAGTGATTCATTTCTTATAAGATTTATTATTACAATAATAATTTTGTCTCAAGGTCATCGATCTTCCTATTTATAAAATATATATTTTTAGTGACTACTTTATTCAATAGTTCAAACTAATTTATACATCGAAGTATACCTACCTAATATAATTATTTCTAAATTTATAGCTGTGCGAACTCTTTATGAATGCGATTAACTTGATAAATTCAAATCTTTTTGTTGCCAGGTTAAATAAATATTCGTCTAATATTATGTAATATATTTACAAAAAAAAATACGTTTATATTTTTTCCATATTTATGTTATGTTTTCAGTCATAAATTTTCATACTTTGCAGAACTTCATATATTTAATATTTATACTTCATATTTTAAGCTGTGTTGGCTTGTAAAATGTAACAATACTTCATTCTCGTTTCATCTAATTTTGGCGCCAACATTGTTAATGGCGCCGCAGCAAACTTTAATATGTATTTGGGTCAATGGGCATAATTTAATGCACTTGTAATTTCACGGTAGTCCAAGAAATAAATAAGCCTAATATTATAAAAATACTCAGATAAAGCATTTTTATATCAGTATATAAAAAAAATAGCTTTACACTGTATTCCACACACAGCAGGGTAGGCAGAAGGAACCCAGTGTTAAGACACTCCGTTCCCCACTTTCTGATGAACTCTGGAGGCATTGCGTGTTTGGTGGCAGATCTCAACGCCGCGCTTTTCCTCGACACCTCGACACCAGAGCGAAGAAATGAAATTATAAATGTAAATAAATATTTCACTTCCTCGAGTGGGGATCGAACCCACACCCGTCGCGTTACAGTCACACCTTTGTGCCCCTGCGCCCAGACGGCCTCAAATCAGCATATCATTATTGTTAATATTTTAAATTTAATTAATAAATTATTAGTGCCAAAGACAATGACGTACTTATAGGAACGACCTCATAGGCTAAAAATATCTTTAAAAATATGTGAAGTATTCCTGTTAACACATCATAGCCGATCGGAACAATATCATCACATCATTACGTCAACCAGCCATCAATTGTATTTTAAAGAATCTATATTTTGTAATGGGCACTAGAGGATTTTATTATAATTTAATCCGTTTTCCCGTTGCTGACGTCATAATATTTTCTCAAAGAAAAACTAGGTACATATTTATAAATTTAGTCCCACCCACGGCTTCGCTCGCTTAAACCTATTGTTATATTTTGCAAAATCTTAATATAAATCTATATATATAAAATCGAAAGGTCACTCACTCATCACGAAATCTTAGAAACTACATGTGCTAGGAATCTCAAATTTTGCATAGAAGTTACTTATAGGACGTAGGTGCTCGCTAAGACGGGAATTTGCAATATTCGATTTCTAAGGGGTTGTTTTTTGGGTTGAAAGTTTGTATGAAACTTAGTTACTACGAATGCTAGGAGTCTCAAATTTTGCATAGACGTCACTAGGACGTAGTCATGGAGACAGAAATTAATAATAACATAGTTCACGCGGGTGAAACCGCGAGCGGGCCGCTAGTATAATATAATAGCAATAAAGAGCAATAAAGAATAGCATATAGGTTACACCTATATGCTATTCTGATGTAGGTGTAAGCTGTGTTACTGTAAAGTTTCATCTAAATTCAAATAAAAATAAATCAAATCAGCTTCACGCTGTATCCCTCTCACAGCAGGGTAGGCAGAGGGAACCTAGTGTTAAGACACTCCGTTCCGTATTTCACTTCCTTAAGTGGGGATCGAACCCACAACCGTCGCGTTACAGTCACGCTGCACCACGACGGCTTCTAATCCGTCTTCATCTAAATCCGTTCTGTAGTTTTTTAGTTAAAGTGGAACAAACGTCCATCTTCACAAACTTTTACATTTAAAATATTAGTAGCATTCTCTCTAAATATATTTACTTAATATGGGAAATAAATAAATAATTTATCAATAAACGTTTCTACGATATACTAACCGCAAGCGACTATATTCAATTCCGCCTGTCGACTTAATTCACCGGAAACCACCATTATAGACAATTGCAAAGATAGCTTTTATTTTTTAATGGATTCTGTAAATAAAGTTGATCAAGAATCGCGAAGAAGAAGAAGAATTATAATTAATTTTCTTCTATTCTTTTTATACAGAAAATAATTAATATTCGTATAAATAATAATTATGTTTATTTGAGTCATACACGTATTTGAGAAATAAAATGCGTTTTGATATAAACACTTAAACAGTGATTTCTTTGGCAATACTAATTGTTACTTAGAAAAAATAAAATAGTGTTAGGTTAGTTTATATCAAAGATTTCGCGAGAGCAATTTATTGAAAGATAGAGAAACCTTTGTCAATAATGAACCGTTGACAAGTCGCCTATAGGTTTAAATATTACTTTTATTTTATTTGGTTTATTTTCAATTGGTGCTAACGTAATAGAGCACTTAACAAATGTAGGTAGTTAGTAAACAATAACATTCTACGTTTTTAAAATCATTTTAAGAATTACTATTATATATAGAGTGATTGACGAGAATTGGGGAAGACCTATGTCCAGCAGTGGACAAAAGATGGCTGTTGATGATGATGATGATGATTGAGTGATTTGATAGAGCGTTATATACCGTTACGTGTCGTTACGTACTTATCGATATTATTGATACTTATTAATATTTTCGTTGATATTTTTGTATCAACGAAGAAAAATATCAATTCTTGTACATTACCATCCTGCATAAAGCACTATGAATAGTTAGATATCTTAATAGAAATAAGATTATGTTGTAAAATATATTTAAATAAATAACAAAGGCTGTTTTCAGTGTCGGAAAGGACATAACTAAAGGAAAAAAACCGTTTAATAATACTAAAATAGGCTTGCGTTTTTAATGCGTGTTGACGCGGTCTTCGGTGATGCACGCTTGCCTAAAAAATATCTATTTACTCCATTTTTCAGCTCCAGGACTTATCCTGCACATAGCAGGATAGGTAGAGGCAACCTAGTGTTAAGATCCTCACTTTTCGCCAAATTCTTCAGGCATTGCGTGTTGAGTCGCGATACTCCACGCCGCACTTTGCCTCCTTATTAGGAATGCAAGTATTAAATATTTAATTTCATGGGAGCGGGAATCGAACCGATAATCTGTCCTTTTCACATTTGCACATTTGTGCCCCTGCGTCATAACTGGCCTATGTTTGAAGACCCGCACATAGTACCCGCTCTCGCTGTGCGAATGAAGAATGTAGACTCATAACGTTTCGTCAGGAACATTAGGTTTCATTTGTATAAGAGTCAAATACTACGTTATTTCTCTTATATTGCACTTTTAGAATTAAATATGCGACAAATGCAATTATGTGGCAAAGTTCTTTGTTTACTTTTCTTATTAAAAAATGTTGTGAAACTAAAATTATTGATATTTTCTTCAACTTGACTAGAATTCATGACGTTAAATTCTCAAGGGAACTCTACTTTGTGCTTGTCATATTTTTTTCTCATCAACCCTACGTATTACAAGAGTAATAAGGGCAGGAAAATTTTATAATATAAATGAAATACTTGGAAACAAGTTCACTTAACTGTTACCTTTGATCTAGGCTTGCATCTTCATAAAGAAGCAATGATTAGTTGCGTAGGCACTTATCGTTCGATTTACTTTTACGTGGGAATTCATCAGTGACAGTAAATTGGCTTGTCTTGAAACAACAGATTTTATATTAAAAAGAAATTATATTGTCAGAAATTTAGCTAATATCCTAAAATTATTTAATTTAAAATCATCTATCTTCACTTAAGCTTAAAAAGTGCCTACATGTAATATTGTGTTTCTTCTTCTTCGTGTTAATGCTTGGAGAATTCATATAATATTTTGCCAATATTTAGCCACGTCGACTGCGGCATCTGTTGCCTCCATCAGATCGTCATGTGAGCAGGTGAATGGACATTTCGGGCAGGAGAGTAAGTGTGCCATCGTTTGTGGATTGGCGCCACAGTCACAGGGTAACTTATCCCTCAGTTCGTACCCCCATCTCACGAGAAGCTCTTTGCATCGGCCAACCTGGCTCCGGAAACGATTAAGCGACGATTATTGTGTTTCAAAATAATATCTCGATCGATTTGCATAAATATTTAGAGGTCGCGCTGAAAAGTTGAACGAAACATATGTTTCATGTGACACATTGACACGCGTACAAAAGAGGCGAGCGTTACCAAAGGCCGGCTATTCCGAGTAACCGACCTTTGGTAAGCTTTTATTCGATAAACGAATAAATTATTCGATAAATTCGCACAATTTCTATAAAATATTTAAAACATGCGTTCGTCCAATTGTAATCGATTATTTAAAAAAAAAATGTTTAGGCTTCTCAAGACGAAATATAATTCTTATTCTTATGAAGCGATAAAATATGACGCGAACGACATAATACAGACGTATCGTTTATGCAGACATCGTGACGACCACCGAGGACATGCCAATAACCCACATTTTGGCATGGCCTGCCATGATATCGTTAACATTGGAATACGGCCAGTTTATTAATGTATGTCCAGTGTCCATATGTTTACTAAAATCAGCTTCACGCTGTATCCCGCACACAGCAGGGCAAAGGTGTTAAGACTCTTCTCTTTCTGTGTTAAGACTCTTCTCTCTCTCGCTCCGTTCCCCACTTTCTGGAAGAATTGCGTGTTTTGCCGCGACACCAGAGCAAATAAATGAAAATATAAATTTAATAAATATTTCATTGCCATTTGAGTTCTAGATGCGCTTCGACTGGCCTCGACTGTACTATTATTTTAATTTTATAAATAAGTACCAAATTGGAATTAAAATTTGCTTGTAGTTTGATTTGTTCCCGATTTTCACCCTTGCCCCGTGAATATTAAAAAAAATACTGGTCCTAGAATATTTGTTGAAGCAGTATAAACTATTCAGTCCAATTCACGAGGCTTATGGTGAGCTCTGCACTTCTGTGCGTGATTATAAAAGGAGAGCCAGAAAAAGAAAGGTTATTATTAAAAGTCAATAAAAAAATGTTACATAAAAATAAAAGGTATGGTGTAAAATCTGAATAACTGGTAAAATTCTATAACAGTGTCAAATTTTTTTGGATAGTGGAAACGGAAAATACGAGTTCTCTATCCGAGTTGGTGAACTGGTAGATTGTGAGCTAAGTCAAACGCATGACAGTTTACAATAGAGCAAAAAGCGAAATAAAGTAAAATGGACGCGCGAGCGAATGAGAGCTATAACTATATATATATAATATTAATAACTAACTTGCGACGTGTTAATGTAATAAAACGTAAATTTATATGTTAAAAGAACTAATAGAAATAAACAAGAAATCTAATAGTAATGCTTTGAAAACTACACAAACAACGGTCGACAAGAATTTCTTGCGACTGGATGTGGTGGATGAAGCGATTGACGCGATGGTGTAATCGTAACGTCATGGCCGTCGATCTCTGCTTACTTTTCTGTGCAAAATATATTTAGTGCTAAAAACATATAGTATGTTTACAATTAGCAAATAAAATATATACTGTATTTGTATCCATACCTATATTATAAATTCGAAAGTAACTCTGTCTGTCTGTCTTTTACGCAATTAGGGCCAAACCGTTAATTTAATTGTGGTAAAATACTCATGTAGAGATACATGAGGGTCTCGGGATGAACATAGGATACGTTTTTCTCATATTTGTAATATTATCGATATATTCCAATATATTAAAATACTTATTAATTTGACATGCAATTTATTCTGCCATGTTAATAACAACTGTCGCTTAGCGACCGTTGCTAAGCAACGATTTGCAAAGTTTGTTGTTAGAAAACGTCACCCAAAATGAGCTTGCTTAACGCATCTCTCTATTGAACACTGAAAATAATTTCATAAATATATTTAATAAATATTCGTATAGTTCAAGCGGGCGTAGTCGCGTCCGGGTCCACTAGTATTTAATAATTAATACACTTTCAATTAAAACAAATTACTAGCATTTTGAGAATGAAGTACAACAACGATAAAATTTTGACTCTAATGATTTATATACAGACAGACATTCCCATCCAATATACATGAACATGACGTCGGATGATGTTATCAATTTTAAATAGAATATTTAAATAAATGTAATAAGAACAAGGGCAGGTGGTGAATCTCAACTATTTTTAGTGTAAGGATTATTATATCGTTCTACGCGACGAGAAATTTCGTAACATCATTGCGACTTGCTTCAAATTCACATATGTCTCACTTTTTATAATTATCACAATTTGTTTGTCGAATAGGAAACTGTTTATCTTTTTTTTTTTGAGGATATTTTAGGAACAATTATTTCGCCACTAATAAAATGATATGGATTGTCGTGGGCTTTGTTACTTACCAAGCTATTACATTCCAAGTACAACGATGTGTAGCTATTATAATATTAACTTTATTTTTTCACTAACATGAAACGCGCTTTATATTTTTTAATGTCGTCGTAATTTCGAAAACAGTCGTTACGCTTAGCTATGTTTATTGTAGGCTGAAACAACAAATAAAAATCAATATTGACTCGGACGAGCTTTCGATAAATATTTCTAACGACTTATATACATATGTTACATACATAGCTTCAAGCTTTGTCCCTAGCTGGGGAGTCATGGAGAACGGAGCGCCAAACGCTACGGTCTCTACATACCTCTTTCGCCTCGTCCGCTGCCATCAACCTCTTCAAACATGACCTCCGGGGCGTCCTTATGCTTTTTACGTAACCTTCCTCCAGTATCTTTGATACTGTGTTTTCGAAGGTCAACTGACGTCTCCCCGTACCTCTCTTACCGCTCTAATATTATTGCATCTTACGATTTTAACGTTGTTTCCACAGACGATCTCTGATCTCCGTTTAATCACAGATCATGCTCATTGATTCGTTGGATTTTCAGCTTCAGTTTCACGCTGTATCCTGCACACAGCAGGGTAGGCAGAGGGAACCAATTATTAAGACACTTCGTTCCCCACTTTCTGCCGAATTCCGGCATTGCGTGATGAGTGGCAGAACTCAACGCCGAGCTTTTTGCCTCGACACCGGAGCGAAGAAATGGAAATATATATTTCACTTCCTCGAGTGGGGATCGAACCCACAACCGTAATGCGTTACAGGCACACCCTTGAAATATTGGTATTATTCCTCTCATTCACATTACAACGTTATATAAAAATCAGTTTTATTTAGAATATACGGTGTTCCCGTCCATAACGCTCAAAAAATTTAAACTTTTATCGTACAGATTTAGCTTTTATTTACATTTATCTCAACAGGAGTTTACATTATCGTAAACTATATTAATATTTAAGCGTGGACGTCTAAAAGCAGAAAAGTAAAATTATACATTTTAGTTTCCAGATTACACATGTATATGTAATAGTTCCGCAGTTTTGTTAGAGCGTCTGTTTGCTCGTAGTGTTCAAGTAGTTTTCACTGGCTATAGTCGTAAATAAAAGTTATTTCAGTGTAGGGAAGCTGTTTTTATCATCGGTTATAATTTGCTGTAGACATTTATTTATTTACTTACACTGATCTTACTTGTAATTTCTTGCGATATTCTTACTTTTAAAGGTTTTATTGTTGTATTCAACTTTGTTTTGACTTTTATAGATTTCCCTCTCATAGCACGGTGTTATCTAATGTTACAATAAATATAGAATAAGTATATAATTTCAAAATTATAATCTAGTGAATTAATTTATTTTAATTATTTCTTGTTTCTTTATTTACAGCTCTGACTGTGAGATTTTTAACAAAGCGGTACATCGGCGAATACGATCATCAACAGGGTTAGATTCAATTTTAAATATTTTCTATATATGAATGTATTAAAAATATGTTTTACATATACCTACGTTTTTTTTGCAGAAAGTAAATACAAACACGAGGCGCTCTTAGACGGAGAACCGATTCTTTTTGAAATACTGGACACATGCCCGAAGGTAATTAATCATATAGCAGGGTAGGCAGAGGGAATCAGGGAATCTAGTGTTAAGACACTCCGTTCTCATAGAGACATTTCAAGGCCAATCGTGACACAGGTTGTGGGTTCGATCCCCAATCGAGGAAATGAAATATTTAATATTTTCATTCCTCGCTCGGTGACGAGGCAGAGGCATTGAGTTTTGTAAAAAAACACGCAATGCTTCCAGAATCCGGCGGAAAGTGGGACGGAAACGGAGTTGTCTTAATAACTATAAACATTCATTTAAAATAAAGATTAAATGAAACTTACATAATTGATATCTTGTCTGATTCTGAAGACTAATTATTAAGATATTGTTTTAAGTTATATTTAATTTCTTTACTTTATATAAAAAGATTTCTCTGTATTTTATATTTATTATATCATACCATTATCATTTCAGAGCTTGGACGAGCTACCAGCAAGCGATGTTGCCCAATGGGCAGATGGCCTGTTCCTGGTGTACTCCATAACCGATAGGAATTCTTTTAATTATGTAAGACGTGCCAAGCAAAGTTTGCAGCCAGAGGTTCCATTGACTCTAGTCGGTAACAAAGCAGACATGGTACATCTGCGCCAGGTATGATTTCCACTGAATAAAAAAAAAACTTACTTGCTAGATATATATATTTATCGATATATCTATTATCTGTTAATATTATGGAGTGGAAGAGTTTGTTTATTTAAACGCGCTAATCCCAGGAACTACTGGCTATTACTGCTGGTATTATTTTTGTGTTGGATAGGCCACGTATTAAGGGTATATATAGTCTACATGTTATCACGCTATGACAATTAGAAGCGGCGTAATAATAAAAAAATATTGTAACAACACATAATCAAACATAATTCATACATAAAGGATATGGAAGGGACTCACTCACTCTCACTATCAATGGGTCCCATGGATTTATTATACGAGTATGTATTCGTCATCCAATTACCAGGCGCAGAACAAATAAACAGATAAGAGTAGAAAACGGCAAGGATTAAGTGTATATAATATTTCCGTGGTGTTAAAATAATAATAAAAAAAAAATATTAAAATAAAAAAAATAAAAAATCATCCTCTACTATAATTTGATAAAAAGTGGTTTATAGATATTTTAAAATAAATGTTTTGTTATCAGTAAATGATTATGGGCCAATGATTAATATAATGATTCTAAAATACTACAACAAAATATATTAATAAATGAATTTACAAAAAGCTTTTATTAATTTACAGGTGAGCCAAGAGGAAGGAGAAATACTAGCAAAAGATTTTGAATGCAGCTTCGCAGAAGTTGCTGCAGCGGAACAGGTGAACCAGGTCGGAGAAGTGTTCCACGACCTTTGCCGGGAAGTTTTATCTAATCGAAGACGGGCTAAGCACAGCCTTTTAGACAGAATGCTTGGCTCTAAGACAGCCTATCGCGTCTACTCCCGCGGCAAGAGTGACAGCGCTCTACCCAAAGACTAAATAGATTTAAATTTCGCATTTAGTTTCTATTTTTGATGTATTTATATTATTTTTGTCATTTTAAATTACACATGTAAGACATTTAAAAAAAATATTAGAAACAATGTTTTTAATGATTATTCTGGTCACAAGTAACTAGTCTTTATTTATGTTAAGTAATTTCTTGCTTATATTTTATTTATTTGTTTATTATTTATAAGTGAGTATTGTAATATAATTTTGAGAAGCTGCAGACATATTTGTGAATATGCATTCCTGTATTGCCATGATGTTTGTATAATTAATATTGCTTGTCGTAGGTAAACCGGTTTGTTTGTAGGGTTTCGTACCTCAAAAGGAAAAACGGCTCTCATAGGATTACTCTGTTGTTCGCCTCTCTGTCAAGACCATTAATCTGGAGATCGCATGAAGGTATCAAGATGAAATTAATTTGCCTACAATTCAAAAATCAGCACGGAATCCTTTGTGGGCGTTTCCGACTCACACTTGACCGGTTTTTTTATAATGTTACCGCCAAATTTCACGATAATTATATTTTATTGACCAAAGTCAAGCAGGATTCCAAGTACTTATTCGATATATAGTAGTACTACATAGTTATATATTTCACATGATACAGTGGTTCACGCATAAATACTCCTAAGTTACCAGTACAATTTCATTAATAAAAAAAATATTCCTTATTTACTTACCCATTATATACGTTACCTGAGGCCTTTTCTTTGTGACGAAGTTCATTTCGATTCGCAAAAATTTTATTTAGATATAATCTTATAAAATAAACATATCTGGCATACAGTAGCCAGTTTGTACCTTTTTATTAAAACATACATACTTTTAGTCAATAAATTAAAGTAGTAAAAATAAAAAGTAAAGTAATAAATGTTAAAATAACAAATCCAACATAATTTATATATTTACTTATAACAAAATCGTTGCGCATTTGTCGGTGTCTGTACATGGAAGATATATTAGAAAATATGTAACCTATTAGTGGCATTTAACAACATAACAGAACCAAAAACAATGGTTTTAAAAATTTGTGTCTGTTCATCTTTATTTGAGGCAAAGGGCTGCGTTGAGTTCCGCCACTCAACACGCAATGCCTCCAATTATTGATTTGATTGGATTTTTACTTTTAAATATAGGTATAAATATTAAAAAATATATATATATATTATTATTAATAACCGAAAACAATGTAGATTAAAGAAAATTTATAATTATGTAAATCAAGCGGGCGAAGCCGCGATCGGGTCGCTGGTATATTCAAATAAAATTCAAAATTGGCACGTGATTGTTTACTAAACCGCAAATCACAAAAAGTTAGAAAGACAATAGACATTAAAATTACAGTACTGAATTTGTTTCTTGTTTATAAATATCTGTGTTAATATTATATTAACACTATAAATATTTTTAGGATTACATTTGAGAAATATGTAAGTTTTTTATTAAAGTACTACGTAAAAGTAAGTACTTAGTAAAATATAATTATTGTAAATTGCTTACTTTTGACTATTATAGAGAATTGTAAAGATAAGTATCGTCTTCTTTTAATTCATTTCTTTCTTAAATCTTTCTTATTCTTATATTCCTACTGATGTATGTTAATCGTAATGTAACGATGTTACTTATACTCGATCACACTATGTTATAAATATTAGGAACTAAAGAAAATGAATAAATAAATAAATAAAGAAAACATTAGACATTAAGTTTTATTTTAAAATGCTTATAAATGAAACGTGTCCTAAAATATAAGAAATACATAATTTATTCCATATTCACTCATGTCCTTTATGTTACGAAATATGTAGAGCGAGTCTCGGTCTCACAATCTGTTTGTTGGTGTTGAGCTCCACGTATCAAATGAATTAAGCCTAAACCTAAACTACCTAACCAAGTATCATCATCATCATCATCATCATCATCATCAGCTTGTCCTTATCCACTGCTGGACATAGGCCTCTCCAATGGCACGCCACCGAGCTCGATCTTCAGCTCTTCGCATCCAGTCGTTGCCCGCCATTTTGCGAATATCGTGATAAATATCCTAAATTATCTTTTTACGAAAATCGATATTTTCATTCAATAAAAGTGGCTATTTAAATTAAATAATTTAATATTTATACTTTATGGTTTAATAATAATAATAGTTAAAATTATTAATGAAATCTCTGGCAGGACATACACGTAGTTGAATTTACTGTAGCGTCGTTAGGTTATCGCTATGTAGATGGGGCAGCTATCGTATGCGAAAGACGCGTAAATCAGCTTCTCGCTGTATCCATTCCCCATTCATTGCCGAATTCTGGACGTATAGCGTGTTGAGTGGCGGAACTAAACTCCGCGTTTGCCTTGACAACAGAGCGAAGAAATGATAATAAAAAATAAATATTTAATATAAATAATAAGTAGTTAATAAGACTGTTAGTCTGTGTTTATCTCACTAAAACGGATGGGTAAAGAGAAAAATTGACTTAAACGAAAAAACTGCCGAAATAAGCGTAAAACCATTAATTTATATAATAAAAATTAAATAACAAACAATAAAAACTATATATGTAACAAAAAAAAAACATTGAAACTGGATTCGAAATCGAAAAATAAAAGCACTCCATTTGTTTTATACCAACAAAACACCTTTCTTAAACAAAGTTAAAATATTCACAGGGGTTTCATAAGCTACATACATCTCTTCTGCTGGCAGCTTTTCATAGGATATATTTATCAATTAAATCTTAAAAACATTCTGCCATTCCACAATGGATATAATGAGTTGCGATTAAAAAATGACTAGCCGTCACAAAGGCAACCCCAGAGTCAGTTATACAAAGGGTAATCTGTGCAAAGTGGCCCCAAATTAATATAAAAGCGCCTCCCTTCGCCGTGGGGAGCGCGGAGGCGTCCTCCAATGGGGCCGCAGCGATTGTATAATGTCCTGCAAACATTGTCATTGCTATCAACAGATTTAAAGATGGCACCGTAACTCCTTTGTTAATTTTATTATTATTACAAATAAATAACTATAGAAGAATTTCATCTAGGAATCGTATACTTAGTAAAATTTTCTATTAATTTCTTTTGCTAAAATGAAAATAAATAGTTATCATAAATAAAATAAATAAATCAGCTTCACGCTGTATCCCGCACACAGCAGGGTAGGCAGAGGGAACGTAGTGTTAAGGCACTCCGTTCCCCACTTTCTGTCGACAAAATAAATAGTTATTAAATATTATTTAAAAAATGCAATGATAAGAATAAATAAATTATTCCAAATTCATTAAACAATTACTTTTTGATATAAAATAATAAGCTTTGAAAGTTTTGTCAACGTAGTGCTTATTAAGTTAGTTTTAATATTATTCTTCGTCATCATTCTAGCAATTATAATGTAACGTCATTTAAACTACAGTAATTAAAACAGCAAAACAGCAAAACAGGTTAAATTAAACAAAATTTCATATCATCAACTAATTTAAAAAAAAATTAAAATGTAAAAAAAACTATATTTTTTTAATACAAGTAATATTAATGACATAATTAATATATTAGCGAGATAGATGATAATAATTTTTCCATACAATAGGGCGGGCGGAGCTACCCCGCGCGTCCCTTCATCCCTTCGGCAGGCTGCGCGTGCGTCACTTCACGATCGGCCACGTCACTGAGATAAACAACAATTATAGCGATATTAGTGAACTGTAGTGTAGTGCTGTTCTATATTTATTTCCTGTTTTATTAGGTAAGTAATGCAAACATATAATAATATATTTTATTTTTAGCTTAGCGTTTGTGTGATTTTTACAAGAGATGCGACTGATTTTTTTTTAAATTTAATTTTCAATGTAAATTGCGAATTTTGATGTGTAATTTAATTGATGTGTAAAAATTCAGGTATGTTTGCTGAAGTCGATTTTGTTTTATGAAATTTAAAATATATTGAAATAACTGGCAACTTTTTTAAAAATCTTAATGTATTTACATTAAGTTATTCCTTTTAAATAAAAATATTGTAATTGTAAAAACGTTCATTTTATTGCTATTTTATAAGTAAAAACCGTTAATTATTGATTTACTGGGCGGTAAAAGCTACAGATATTCAGGCATTGAAGATAGTTAATCTTTGCAGGGAATGTTAAAGGAATATAAGTAATATTAAATTATATTTAAATAACGGTAACGGTTCCTACGTTGATTATAAAGCATTAAAGCATTCTATAAGTTTAATTTAAAATTGATTAAACAGCACTTACAAAATTGATAAATGTAGAGATACAATACATAAACACGTACTGCCTAAAAATATGTGACTTTTGAGATATAGGTAAATATAAGCCTAATACATTAATCCTAATATTTTCCTAATTTTAAATTGTATATAATAAATAATAAGTAGATATTTTAAATCATTTTGTCTATAATACTGAGTTCAAGTTATAATACTTATATCTAATTTAAATCATCACAAAATAAAATATTATATAATATTTGTGTATGTTACCCTTTCGAATGGGAAATAAAAATTTGTTTGTCGAAACCTTACAGTACCTATATTATAATTAGTACTTATAGTTTACAAAATACAAGAAATTGAATTTTTCAATTGTGAAAATATATTACTCTCGCAAAAGCCTGCACTATACTGCATGTTATTAATAATACATAATGAACATTTTCACTTAAGTATATAAAAAAACCGGTCAAGTTCGAGTCACACTCATTTCCAAAGGTTTCCGTACCAATTGGTCAACGGGAAGTACATTTTATAAAAGTTACGTACGTACAATTATAACTTTGTAATACAATATCCTTTATTGCACAAAAACAACAAAATTTTACACAATTTATATACAAAATTAATAGTTTGTATCTGTGTTATAAATCCATTTTTCGGATATCGGCGTATACATACGGCGTTTTGTATGAAATATGCGTTTGGAGCGAAGCAATAAGGAAACTAGCTTTTGATTGCGTTGACTTAATTAATGTTAAACAAACAATTAATTATATACATTAATGGAATTTAACATAATGTTTCAAAAATCATACTGCGGTAGGTCGTAAGCATCAGCTCATATATCCTTCATACTTAAGAGTATGCGGGTTTTAATAGGTAGAGATATTTTGAGCTCCTTAAATAAATAACGCTTTTACTTTCAGATTCCATTATTATTATTATATTTATGTAATTATTAAGATTAAAAATTAATAAAACAAGTTTAATTATCTTTATTAATTTAATATTCAAATTGATAAAATACAAAATTGCATAGGGATATGATTTTTTTAGAAAAGCAGGGCCTCTTGGACGGTTTCCACGAGGCGCGGGTTCAAATTCTGCTACGTTCGATTTTTATACGTTTTCTCAAAAATTACTTTTATTTCCTAAATGTGATATAATACTTTAAATACGTTAATGTTATTTACAAATATATATATTTTAAATAAATATTCCCGCAACGCTACAAGTTTGTACCTAATAGTTGTCATTGGTTTCTTGTTATTTCCTATAATGGCCAGCTTTTTAGTTTCGTTTTATTTTTATCACCGGTAGTTATCTATGTAAGAAAATCGTGAGGCGTAATTTTGATTCAGTTCTTGATTGAAAATTTTCATACTTCCGAAACCGATAGCAATGGTACATAAATAAAATGTGAACCTTGCCAGGAAGGCAAGAATAACAAATAGAATATATCTTTTTAGTGTGATTTTGTGATTTTTTAAATTATGTTGTAGTTGTAGGTTCGAGTTTGGACTCGAGGAAATGAAATATTTATTTAAATTTACCTCTATTTTCATTTCTTCGCTCTGGTGTCAAGGCAAAGCGCGGAGTTGAGTACCGCCACTCAACACGCAAAGCCTGCAGGTTTCGTTGGAAACTGGGGAACTGCTGTGTGCGGGATACAGCGTGAAGCTGATTTAATTTAATTTTAATGTTGTGAAAAAATCTAATCAATTGATAAAGTACATGACAAATATATTTTATTTCTATAAATTAATAAACAGATAATAACATTTGTAAGAATACAACTTTGTGAAATTAATTTGAAGAAATTAAGTTGACATATTGCAAATTAAGTTGAAAAAAGGTGATTGTCATTTAAGTACCTACGTATTTACTTGTTATGTTTCTATAAAGTATAGAAAATTAAAAACAAATTGAATTTTGATAATGTTTTAATATGTTTTATTACAGACTTTTAAAGAGTAACTAATTTCACAGTTTAATATTTGATAAGAGATTTATTTAAAAGTAAAGTTATAATTTTTATGTATGTTACTTAATGCCTACTGCGTACACATGCATATGCAAGCAAAAAACTAAAATGTCACTTCGGCTTTTTCTGGGAAATATTATATTACGTTTTAGTTAAATGAAAATTGTTTTGAAGCTTTTCCCTGAACCAATACTTTAATTAATTTAATTATAATAATAGGATAGGTTTTTCGTTTCTTTCTAAGTGACTGGGTAACAAACACCAAAAAGACGGAGAAAAACTGAAAGTAAGCATGCAGGTTCTTTGGGAAGTGCTACAAGGAGAACGAGAAAGATCTGATCTGCCAATTATAGATAGTCCGTTATTTGTTTAAGAACATTGATATCATCTGACAGGAAAGTTGCTCTACTTAGATTAATTAATATTCATGTTGAAAATTACTAAGTGACATTTGACGTCTTTGCGTGTGTTGATCTGTTAAATTAGATGCGACTGCCACTCTATATTCACAAGATATCTTTATTCTCATATTAATAATATCATGATTTAAAAGTTAAATAATATTTTCATAAATTATGGTAGAGCATCTTACCTTTCGACATGTTTTCTTCTAATTAATCGTAGACCGCGTATACACTAATAGACAATTATTGTGTAACAATAAAACTAATAGACTAGTGAAATGCATTTTTTTACTGTAAGCAATTAAGAGAAAGGATAAAAATAAAAGGATAATTAAAGTAATGTTTTTGTGGTGATATTGTCCATTAGAATTATATTTAATATAATAATTTATTAATAAAAATTAAAATTAAAATAATTAAAATAATTTTCAATATAGTGGAAATTTTGCTGCGTTGAACTTAATTTAAAACTCCTTATTCCGTATGTTGATAAGTTAGGTGTAATCATAATAAAGTAACAAAAAATGAGATCAAATATGTATATTTTTATCACCACAAATTTGAGACAATGTAAAGTACGCATATTAATTTAACAAATATCTACTATATACATTTATTTTATTAATATAAAAGTAATATAAATAAATATCGATTATTTTTTTTAAATAAATCTTCGTTATAATATTTCTAATTTATTCTCATTCTAATTGATTTTTTATAAAAGCTCATATAGTAAACGAGTTGACAGCATTTCAACACTAAGCGGGTACCTACATATTATAAAAATATATAAGTACAATCATTCATTTATAATTTACACTTAAATACTATAAGATGTATCTAAAAACAATTTTTCCCATGATTGCTGGCGTTAAATTAAATTACAATTGAAAACGATAACCGTCGAAAGCGTTAATACCTATTCTAAATTAATTTTCACTCACTTGTCAACTCGTTAAAGTTTCACCATTAATGTTTTCCGGACACGGTTGGTGATAGGTAATTTCAGTGATTTTTCCTTCTGAGTGCACTATATTATGTTAAAAAGTAAACTTCATATGGGAGATATTTTTTTTCATACTGTAAATAATTGTAAGTAGAGGTACTATATAGGCATCGTGTTTGAAAATAGTCTAAATACAAAAATGGATTCGAAAATTGTTCTATTGATTTTTTTGCGCAAGTATATTTTTTTGTTATTTTGTATTTATATAAAATAATAATACTTATATTTTTTTATTTTTATGCTTTTATCAAATTGAATTTAGCGAAATAATTAAAGATTCAAAAATGTCTAACTATGAATTTATAATAAACATCAAACGACCCACCACGCTTCGCACCCGTTTCGTGGTGTTTCACGGGTAAATCCCAATCCCGCTGGAATTCGGGGGAAAAGAAAGGATTCTATATTTTATCCGTAACCTGTATTAGTCCTATAAAATTTGATTTAGCTGCTCCGGAGATTAGCCCAAACCAACAGAAAGACAGACAACAAATAAAAACTGTTTGTTTGTATTCTTGTACCTTGTAAATACCTATAGGTATGCACTAAAAAAAACACAGTTACTTTGAAAACACAGAAAGATACTAAAATTTTATTTATATGTATATAATCCGAATCCGATGTTTTAATCCGAAATCGGAGAACAAAGTGATAATTTTGTACTTATCATATGCAAGTTCATTCGTTACATTACCAATAGAAAATTAATATTTTAAATGAATATATGTAACTTAATTTAAGAGCATTGCACGGTTTAATATAAGAAAAAAAAACGATCAAAATATTTCTCAGTCCGCCAATGGGGGCTAAGTAAATGGTTAGATATCATTACTTTTATTTAATAGAGTTGTATTCTAACCATATAATAATGACAAAAATATAATAATGACAGCATTAAAACGACATTAATAAAAATAAAAATGAACTAAATTTGTTTCTTGAGGTGATATTAAAATGTATTTTTGTAAAGGACAAAAAATGCCTATTTAGGGAACATAATATTATGAAAAGAATTTTTTTGCATTAGAATTTTAAAAGCAAGAAGCTACCGACTTTTCGATGTTACTGTCGAGGATGCTTTTGTTAGTAACCCTCCGATGCACACCGGGCCCGTCCGACCCGGCACAGCTCATCCGTACCATTGTGCCTTTCTACTTATCGGGATAATCCCAACATAATTACCTGTTTTGCGAAACTGTAATTACAGAAAAAACAACTTTTACTTCATAGTAGCCGACAAATAAACAATACAGTGCGAAATCGACAGCTACTGCATATTGCGAAATGTACTCTACTCTACTGACGCAAATATTGAAAGACAACCAACTATTATGGAAGAAATGTAATTGTGAATAAATATGAGATTTTTAAATTAGGAGTTATTGGAAATACTAAAAAAAATGTAGTTCCTGCTTCATGTCATCATTCCTTTCTCGCTTAATTACGATTAGGTATATATATATGTTATATAATACATTATATAAACATATTTTTTCGTTCTATTGCAACTATTCAGAGAAATTATGTTTTAATATTAAATATATTTCCCACAAATATGTATAATATACCGCGTTGGTAAAACTGCAAGTGCTTTAAAGAATTAAGTGTTAACCACTCTATATTGGTCGGGGTAAAAGCCGTTTAGTTTAACAAGGAGCCACTAGAACAATATAATAATCATGAACAAAATTACAAGTAGCACTCAGCTTTATGCCAAAAAGATGTCAGTATGCTCGCAAGAACAATAGTTCATTATTTTCGTACATTTGTTGCGATTATTCCGTTTTCTTTTCTTTTTCTTTATACTTTGTATATGATTTTTGAGAGCTCTTACAAACCGCAAGGGATGGCGCGCTACTTCAAATTTTATTTCGCATGGAACAAAGCGTGTGAAAAATATTTCTTCAAGATATTAATATTATTTTATTTTATAAATTAATGTACACATCAGTATATTATATTTTGCATGAACGTAATTATGAAGACTAATTACAGCGATGCAATACAATTTTTTTATATTTATAAAAAAAAAAACAATTATTAATATTTAATTTTGTTACAGATAATGATAATTTAAAGACTAAAAAATGGAACTGCAATCGCTGCCGGCTTCTTCCAGTAAGTACCTACCCACATTTTGATAAACATCGAACAGGTAAAACACAGTAATTCGTCTGTCAAATTTAGCAAATGTTAGTAACGTGTATTTTAACGAGATGACATGTCACAGCTAATTTGGTATTCCCACGAGCGCGGGCGCATCTGCCTCTACTCTCACCCCGGACCCTCTGCAAATTAGTCTGATAACGATACCAGCTACTTTCCCAAAGCGATCCATGCCTCTATGCGTCAGCGATCTAATTTTCGTATTAGTATGCCTGTCATTTCTCAATTGAATATGTATTTGTTTAAAATAAACAAGTTATAGTTTTATTGAAATCTCTTAGTTGTCTATTGAAAATTTAACATTATTGTGTTAATAGTATTATTAATATCTCTATTTAGAAAATAAAATTAAATCAATCGCCCTGTATCCCGTACGGAGCAGGGTAGGCGAGTAAAGAAATGGAAATATAAGCATAAATAAATATTTCACATCCTCGAGTGGGGATCGAACTCACAACCGTCGCGACGGCCTGAATTTACATACTTATCTCTATTTGCATACTTACATTTATAAATATATTTATTAATAAATTAATTAATGTTTATTAATAAATTAATTAATATTTATTAATATATTAATTAATAATTATTAATTAATTAATCTATAAATACATTTGAAAGCAATAAATTATTACAATAACTTATATTATTTGATATATCATAGTGTTTCAAGACCTAAAAATTATTAAAAAAAAAACTAAAACCAACAAATTACTTATGATATTCACATGGGAAACATTAAAAAAAATTGTATATTGCACTAATAACTTTGGAAGCGCATCCCGCTTCCTATCACTATTAATTAATAGCCAGTCCCAACTAACCCTGCACCCACTGCGCGGAGGCGAGGTGCGTGTCACGCGATGCCGCGGTACAGGTGACCGCTCACACGGGGTGATAGCCATCGTTAAACAATAACAACGAGATAAGTGCTTAACATCGTTAGTGATAGCAAAATGTTATATTAGTTAAATTTACATTAAAAATAAAATAGTCGTGGCGCAGGGGCAGGAACGTGTGACTGAGGCAGGTTGTGACTTCCATTTTCACTCGAGGAAACGAAATATTTAATATTTTTATTTTTTCACTCTGCGGCGTTGAGCTCCAAATTACCTCTAAACACAATGCCTCACGAATTCGGCGGAAAATGGGAATTGACTGTCTCAGCACTAGGTTCCCATTGCCTACCCTGCCTATGTGCGTAATACAGCGTGAAGCTAAACAAACAAAAATAAAACTTGAATTGTAAATTATTTAGCAATTATAAAATAGGTCTAAATTATTTCCGTGATGTGCGTGTGTCGCTATGGATATTGTAGTATCGTTAATAATCTTTTTATTGAGCTACAAATTGTTCCCAGGCCCCACTTCTCCACTTCTTGGCTTTTGTCCTCACCATTGTCTATAGTGAAGAGTTTTGTGAATCTTTTTTTCACCATCTTATATTCGACACCGCGTTTCCTGCCTCGCAAGTGTACGTATTCATGTGCACCGTTTTATTCGGAATGCCTTATTGTATAGAAGTGCCTTTGTGCCTTTTCGACTATAGCCGTGTTTGGAGGTGTATTAATATAGCCATATTATCTGCTCGCACTAAACGGTCTGTTGTGCCGTGGGATCGCATTGAGGATAGATGAACAAAGCAGATTAAAATGTACCATGGATGAGTTGTAATGGAAATGAATTTAATATGACTATAACTAGTTATCGGATTTTTTTTGGTGGTCTCATCTTTTGTTTACTGAAATATGTGTAATTTTATAGAAATCGAATCTTTTTACATATAATTATGTAACTTTATTATTTTCAGCGCGACTGATTGAATTAAGTTATATTTCAATTTATTTGTTTTTGTTCTATTTCTTTTTATCATTTTATTTTAGTTTATTTTTTATTCTTTGTTTTCATGTATGTAGTTTTTGTAGTTCGTACATGAGCTTTAAAAAATATATTTAGTTTAATATTTAAAGTAGACGATAATAGACGTACTTTTATTTTTAAACCTAAAAATAAATACTTAATAAATAACGGTCGTAACCCGCTTCGCAAAACTTTAAATTATCATATAAGCAGATATTTGCAATAAGCGTCTAAGTCTAATAAAATAATATAAAAACATCACAAACGTAACGCAAATGATGAATGACTTGTTGGGGCTCGCCCTGCCTAGGGCGGAGTCTTAGACCCGACCCTATTTCAATAACTGCAGAATGTAACGTCCTTATATGTCAACACTTTTGTGTCCATCAATTTCTGTCAACGAAATATACTCCCTTAGCAAAACTACCAGTCTTTATACTTTTACTTATTAAATTTAGCACCAGCAACTCTTTTCATAGTAAGGATATTAAAATTAAATTAATCAATTATTGTGGTAAAAATATTCTTATTATAAACTATTTCAAATATAAATTGTTTAAGTGATGTCATAGAAGCACAATTGAGACTCTAACTCCCATGCGTAGAGTCGCCTAGATAATATAGGTATTTATTTCGCAATATTTTTTAACAGGTCGTATTTTGTACGATGTACCGTGTGCGGTGTGTCGGGATCACTCTTCAGGGAAGCATTATGGGGTATTCGCCTGCGACGGCTGTGCAGGTTTCTTCAAGCGGTCAGTGCGGCGCGACCGCCGTTATGCTTGCAAGGCAAGGAATCCTGGCGCTTGTCTAGTTGATAAAGCTCATCGAAATCAATGCCGTGCTTGTCGTTTAACTAAATGCCTCGATGCTGGCATGAACAAGGACGGTTAGTGGAATCAACATATATAATGATATATAATTATATATTATAACTACATATATAATAAATATAAAATGTATTTTTTTAGCGGTGCAACATGAAAGAGGCCCTAGAAATTCAACAATACGGCGACAAATGGCTTTGTTTATGAAAGATCCTGCGATTCCGTCAACCGAAATTTCCTTACCACCACCAGCTCTAGATTTAGCTATACCTAAGCATAATTTGCTCCCCCCTCCACCTCCGGTACCACTATTTCACGCGTACCATTCTTATAACAGATTTAGTTTATTGACTTCCCCATTGTCATCTTGTCACCTAAAAGTACCATGTTCTCCCACTATTACATCTCCTCTTCTTAGGCCCACTGATCCAGAAGCAATGTGCGAAGCTGCTGCTAGATTATTATTTATGAATGTAAAGTGGGCAAAAAACGTCCCTGCTTTTGCATCATTATCTCTTTCAGACAGACTATTATTACTTGAAGAATCTTGGCGAGATCTTTTTATAATTGGGTCAGCACAATTTTTATATCCCCTAGACTTGAAAGTTTTGTTAGATACAAAAAAAGTAAATGTAGATTCTAAAGAAATAGACCATTTTCAAACATCTTTAGCTGAGTTTTTGAAATTTCGACCAGATAGCAATGAATATGCCTGCCTTCGAGCAATAGTTCTTTTTAAAACAAGCTTTACGGATAAATCAAATATAGGAAGTCCATGCCAAGCAAATGTGGAAATGAAAAAACTTCAAGATCTTCCTGCAGTTGCTGCCTTACAGGATCACTCACAAGTAGTTCTTAATGAGGTACAAAATATTGAGTTACTTTGTTGTTTTCTGCGTAATTATGGGCTTAAAATACATTACTTTTTTTTTAACAATCTTTAATTCTTTATATATATTTTACAATCTTTCATTTAATATTTTGTACACAGTATACATCGCGCATGTATCCTCTCGACGTCACTCGTTCAAGCCAGCTGCTTCAAGTTTTGTCTATTGTGAGAAGAATTTCTGGAGCTACAATTGTGGAATTATTTTTTCGTGCTACTATTGGCGATATTCCTATTGAGAGAATTATCAGCGATATGTACAGAAGCGGCAAAGAAATTTCTTAGAATTTAATTCAAGTTAACGAAAAGTCTTTTACTGTGTTTTATTGCATACCTAATGTGATAATAAAGGTAATGTGATAAATATGTCAGCAAATCTAGTTAGTTGCTTATGTTTATATGTAGATCTAGTCAAAATTGGCAGGGCGTTTACTACGTAGGTACATACGTTTAGTTAATAACTAATCGATATATAAAGTGTAATTAACTAAATTAAGCATAGGTGCTATTTTTATAATAAGATTTTAATTCCCTAATTTATTGTATCGTAGAATATTTTTTTTCGAAAATTACGCAGTATTTAATATTTATATTTGAGATAGTCGTGGCGCGCACCCACAAGGGTGTACTGTAACGCGACGATCGTGGGCTCAATCCCCACTCGGGGGAATGAATTATTATTTTTTATAATGGGGCTAAGCCGTTGAGTTCCACCACTCAAAAAAATCGGCGGTAAGTGGTGGCTAGGTTCCCTCTGCCTACCCTGCTATATGCGAGATACAGTGTGAAGCTGATTTAATATTTATTTGTATGAAAAAATTACATGCTTCATCATGTTTTTAACGTGTAATTTTTACTAAATGTAGATATACTAGATACATACCTACATATATAATAACTAAATATAATATAATGTATATATAATTTCGATCTCTTATAATAGGTATAATAATATTTAGAAAAATGTAAATAAACAATAAATTAAAGTTATGTCTTATTTTTAATCCTTAGTATAATTAATTCTAATAGATATCTGCACTATTCGGTAATGACACCAGTAATCGACATTTTATGAAAATAATCACACATAAAAAAATCATAAAGATTGAAATCATAATTATGTGAGAATTTAATAAAATTTGAAGTTGGAATTATATATAGAAATATATTTTTAGCGACCTAAAATATGTTAAAATTGCGTAAAAATATGTGAACAAGCGCGAGTCGTGCTCGCCCACCAAGGGTTCGGTATAAAAATTTGAGTTTCAAGTTTAGCTTATCCAGAGCCCTTTCATCTGATACCTCACTTGAACTAACGGTTGTAATACAAATTTGTGCCCCCTTTTAAGGGGCATAATAATGAAAAAAATATAATACATATTATTTAATCAGTGCTCTATTAGAATTTATTATGTCACAAAGGATAATTCGAGAATTTTCTTTTAGCTTTTCGTAGTTTCTTGGCCCTGGAGGATTATTCGAGAGGGTCGTTTTTTCTTTAAACTAATTGTTATCTGTAGATAAATGGAGAAAAGCAGTTTATACAAACATATAACTGATATTTATTATTTGGGCAAAATTAAGCGAACTTTGAATAGTTACACAACAAAATTAATTAACATTAATTAAGTATATAAATATAGTTAATGTATTTGTGAAATAAAACCTAACCATTTAACAATTACTTAAAAAAATTAGATATTTTCATTAAAGCACTCGTACCTACATTTCAACTTAAAATTTACAATTCGCCATTTTTAAACAAAATGGCGGAAAAAATGTTCTGTAAGTGGAAAGAAAAGACGATCATTAGTAGTTGTCGGTTAGTTACTGGTGCCATTACCCTATATACCTAATGGTTTTCTCAACTGGCCGTGTAAGAAAATATTAAATCTTTTCAATTTCAGATAGGTCAAAGGTCCAATGTATAAATATATGAATTTACTAATGTTTTTTGCTTGTGCCTATTCATTAATCGTTTAAACATGGTTTTTTACAGTTTGTAGTTTGTTTACTTCTATATGTAAAAAAATGTAATAATTACGCATTAAAATTTAAAAAAATCTTTGATAGAAGGAAATTTATAAATGTTAATGAAAAAATTATCACCAATTATTATTTCATTAATTTTTTTTCGTACTTACAATAAAAGAATTGTCATAAAATTTACTAAAATTTTTGTTTAAGCTTTTAAATAAAGATTTATTAGTGCCTATACCCCTTTACACCCGAAGGTATTTTTTTTCGAAATCCTCTATGTCATAGTTTTTATTGCTTTCTACATAGTCTAAATAGTTAGAAAAAAATAGTAAAAAAAAAATTTGGTTTATAGTTAATCCAGGAGTTAACCCTCACGATAGTGAGTTTCAGGTACAACTTGATCTACTCAAGATCGTGAGGGTAATGTAAATTGAACGTTTAACTTGGTGTTTGGATAATTAATAAAACATTTAGGAGCTTAGTACTTTAATCAGTCATTTTGTTGTCAGTCTATATAAAAAAACTTACGATATAAACCTTAAATCAACATTTGTACGACAAAGTTTATAACTTTTAACAAAAACTTTCAAAACTTAACTAGTTTGTACTTTGTTAACGACTATTAAAATTATTTTTTTTGGTGATACGATTTAAAACAGTCTTTTCCACGTGCAATACATAGATACGTATCACATTTTTCGCATCGTATCTTCATGCGACTGCCACAAGATTCATGACGACACATTCTTGGAGCTTTTATTTCGTCAAACACTGGAAAGTTATCGTACCCATCATATCTTTTTGCATCAGAGGGTTTGTTTGCCGGTCTGTATTGTCTTCTAATAGGATACTCATTTTCCATTGGTGGATTATATTCAGTATCACTTGACATTCGGCATTCTCTGGATGGGGTAGTCGATAATCCGTCAGCTATGTTCAAACGAAAATCCAACAAGGGTAAAATGTCTTTCCTGGTTAAATTATTTGCTTGACAATCATTGCGATACAGCCGCCAAGTTTACAATGACCAAATCAAGAAAGTGGATGAGTACCTTCAACGTCCATTTTTTAGTTTTAATAAAAGTTCTATAGTACTCCATCTGCTGATCGAGTACGTCCACCCCACCCATGTGCTGATTGTACCTCTCAACTAATTTTGGAGCAGAAACGTCCACGTATCTCTCAGGATCTAGCTTAGGTTCTTGTTCAGGTTCCATGCCACAGAATAAGTCGTTGAGGTCACCCATGACATTTGGTGCAAAATCATCGCTATCTTCATCAAAATCCTTAATTTCGGAAAGGTTGCCATCGCCCAAAATTCGCAATATTTGATCGTCATTTAAGTTTCGTCCTAAAAACAATAAAAACAATGGTATTTTTTGACTAAATCCAGGCAAAAGCGACAAATAACGGTTACGTTGTTTAAATTTTTTAATATGCATGTGCAACCGAAGCCACACGATCGTAGCAGACAAACTTTACTAATAAATTGTATCTAAATCATAACGAAATCAATCAAATTAAAGTAACTCACTTATTTGGTGTTTATTTAGCTTGTAATTTACTAAATAATATAATACATTACTGAACAAATAATATGCGAGACAAGTACTTACTCGTGACGCTGCGAGGGTCAAAAAACGCCGGCATCTCCCATCGAGTCTCACAGGACACTGATCGCCCTCCCGTACCCCACGATTTACATGTCGCATCGAGACATCCTCACGGACGATCGAGGCCGGTTGCGTTCGCAAAATAGTAAATGGTTTGGCGCCAGAATTTTTTTAAAGTGAAACTCACGCTCGTATAAGCGCGGGTGTAAAGGGATACATAATAATTTTGTTTTATTCAATTTTAGTAGGTTTGTTTTTTAAAGCTTCATTCCTCTTCTATCGTCAGTGACTGGTAATCGTTACACAAATTTCTAGTTTATTTTATTAAATATGTAATTATTATTAAATAATAATTTATATATTAGAATTAAAATAATTTATATAATAGAATATTGTAATTTATTTATTTACTAGCGGCCCCCCCCGCACTTCACCCGCTTGAACTACATGCCTATTCATTTAATAATGTCTTGATGTCGAGAGTCGAGTCGTCAAGTTTTACGTAAATCGGTTCAATATTTTAAGAGATTAGCGTGACCATATATATATATACATACAGACAGACAAGAAATGAAAAAAAAATAATTTTGCTTTCTGTTATTCTTTTTAAGTGCCCTTCTATCCATTTCAGTCAAAAATACTAAATGTAGAGACAAAATATTTTTACTGTTTTATTATATAAGATATCATTTACACGTAAAATCATACATACATTTAATAGAATTTAAATGTTTTATAGTAAGTATTCGTATTTAGTATGTTTATATGAAAGTGCTATTTACTCTACCCCCTTATCGACGGCACGTTTTATAATTAACAGTCGACCACTCGATGCGCTTTCCATACGTTCTTTTGTTTCATTTCGTATTTCTTTCCAAATTGGTATCTTTTGTGTTCTACATGTTACATATACATGGAGTAAAAATAACGATCTTCCAGTTACTCTATATACCAAAAAATGGTTAAAAAAACTCCTGTACTCATTTTTTTTTAGAAATAAGTAAATACAAATTGAAATGTTTCGTGAACTAAAAAATAGTAAAAATTCCTACTAAATAATAATAATGTATATTTTTAATTTAATAGAAAATAAAAAAATTAGGTTTTCATTTTTATAAATTGTTTTATAGTTGTGTAAAATATTAAAAACGTTACTTATAATAATGATTGTACCCTCTGTTCTGTTGTCATCGGCAAACAAGCCCATAACGTACGTCAATACGTATACCGTGAGCCGTGACATGTGTGCGCTTCGTTTATATTGTGCTTAAATCCTCGATTAATCTCCAACTTTTATGAGCTTTTGTTCACCCCCATTCAATTTTTTTTACTTAGGCCTGTTTTGATAGCAATTCTTTATAAATGCTATTCTGATATTAAACGTTAAGTCAACGTAGTTGAGTCTATGTTCCTATAATCGGATAACTATATATAATTTTTCGAGTTTTTGCCCTATTTTTATACAAATAGGATTGACTTTGCGATGAGAACGAACTACTAGCGTCTACCCGCATTAACTTTTAAAGTTTAGTCTTTCGGTCACGTCAGTCAATTTGTGTATTGTCATTTTGACATAATAGCAATGCCATCCCTACGGATTTATTGGTTGGAAGCTCCATGAAAGTTACCTCGAATTTTGACAAATTCGTACTTTGCGTCCTTCTCATTCACTATAATAATACAATGAAAAAAAAGGGACGGGGATAATTATAAAGTATGAAAGACCTACTTTCAAAAGATGGTCCGATTATTAAGTGATTTTAATGACATATAATAGGGTGACAGATACATTGATAGATATTTGTGCCAGATACATTGCATACATTTATATAATAATAATAATAATAGTTATTAAAAAACATTTATACGAGAACGTAGGCTCGGTTCTACTTTTCAGTAAATGTTATAAATATTTATGCCGTTATTGGAATTATTAATCAACTTATTTAATATAGTAAAATTTTATTTGATAATTACAAAAGAATACTACAGGGTAATAAGAAATGAAATTGAAAATTTAGGTCGATTGTCTAAAAGCAGTATAATCCAGCCTAGGCCAAGCAAAACACCCGACGCGCTTAAGGACCGACGTCCATGGGCGTAGGAAGAGGGGTGACCGGGTGGTCCGTGCCCACCCCAGAATAGTCTGGTGCCCACTTCAGAAATTTTACTAACAAAATGTTTGCCCCGAAAAAATAAGAAAACAATATTTACACGAACAGATCTGTTCAAAAGTAATGTCCAATTTCATTCATGTTACCTTACACCACGTCAGTTTCTATTCAATTGGTCATAAAATCAAGCCTGCTATTAAAATAAGTGTGCGGAATACACCACGAAGCTAAAAACATTGTATTCATATCAAAATATTATTTATTCAAATAGATTTTTGCAAATTCTTTTGAATTGTGAGTAAACAATTTTATATATTATTAATCTCAGAAAGCTTCCAATGGTGATAGATACCGATATTTTTTATCCCCCTTTTGGCGAAAGAATCTCGCTTTATTACTTTAAATATTCAAAAATCCCGCTCTACTCACCGAAATAAAATCTGTCAACGCTGATTGATATAATAATTTATCAAGTACTATAATTTTAATTGCCTCTTTCAATAAAACAACGCCATCTATCGCTAACTTGAAGTACTTTTTGTTATATTTGAGTCGAATAGACATGCAGAATAATAAATGCACTTGCAGAATATATGCAATCTGTGGTTATTTTATGGTTTGTGGTTTATTAATTAATATCTACTAAAAAATAAAAATAAAATTTTCAATGTTGTTAAACTATTTTTTAAAATAAACATTAATTACTCTTTACGCTTTTTTACATTTTTAGTTATTAAAATATTTCTAAACATTTCTAGTATGGTAAAGGTTCTCAACCTTTAAAACATCAATAGACAAAAATTCCTGCATTTACAATTGAAAGCTAGATGCCGCTGCTTTACCAGAAAAATTAGCGCAGGCCGCAGTGCCGTAATATATCACTGTGTGGGTTTACTATGTTTGACTTGTGTTTGTACAGGAGGTTTTATTGAATATTATCAAGCTATTCAAAAATTTAATAAAACAGTTAACTTAAAAAAATATCAGTGTATTTTCTACTTGTTTTAAATATTAATTAATTTTAAAAATATATTATTTTAATTTAAAAATATAATATTCAAATTATTTCTATTTCGAAAATGATACAGTACATATCGCACATTGATAAGAATACCGACACTATACGAAAAAATGTGTTTTTCGTACATTCTGTTACATTCATATACCTGTTTCTTATATAGAATTCTATTATAAAAAGAGTAACAAAGGTAACTTTGTTTGATATGACCAATGTTTATTTGTTAATATTTAATTGTGAATTGCAATTAAAATTATCCTAATATTGCGTACTATTAAATGTACCTCAATTTTAATATTCCCGCTCTTTTTTTTTCCTCAAAGTTTTCTGTTGCTCATTCACGAGGGCGCTAGTAGTATAAGCGCATAAAGCAATGAGTATATGTGTTCTGTGGCGTAAAGCTATGGTCAATTTTTTTTCTATAGGAGTTACGTTTCTAGTATAAGTATATAATATAATGTTCCTTGATTAGTGCGCAAGTAGGAAGCCAGAAGGTACTTGTCAAAATTTCTTTTGAATGAAAGTTTAGTCGGAATCCGCAAAAATGAATTTGGTCGTACATTTAATTTAGGCTGGAGTAATGTATGTTAACATAAGGCTCCACGAAGATTTTATAACTTGTTCGACAATAAGTAGTACTTACGCTGACAATAGACACCATGGTGCAGTGTCATCCGCCGTTGGAAATAGAGGAATTACCAAAAGAAGACGAAGAAAGATTAGAAAAATTGTTTTCTAAGTTAGACACGGATGGAAATGGCAAGATTGACATTCACGATCTATCCGTTGCTCTCAAGGAGTTGGCCCCGCACATCAATCGCAGCTATGCAGAGGTTAGAATTTAAAATAGTTCCAACATAACTCTAACGGTGCTTTAATTTCATTTAACTTTCTTTTATTGCAATCACGTGATCTATTTATTATTAATGTGACAACTTGATTAATAGATTTTTTATAAGGTATTTGCTTTAATTTTTTTTTGACCCATATGACATTAAAAATAATACTGGCCAAGAATTATATTTAAATTATGTATGTTAAAAATATGAAAAAAATATTGATTTCATTCATAGTTACTATAAAATATAACTATTTAGGATGTGCTTATTACAGATCATTTATATCCTAAATATATCAATAATTAAAATGTATTAATTATTAGTATATTTATTTTAAATATTAGTATATGTATTATTATATTTTTAATGGCTAGAAATATGTATCAATAATTATGTACTCAAATGTAATATGAAAAGTCATACTTAGAAATATATCAATCCTTTATACCAAAGTATAATAAATACTAATAATGATATTTTATATTTTGCTTCTTTAAGAAGAAAGTATTATTTAATGTGTCACCATGCGGGCGTGTGAGGGTGGTAGTAGGGTGGGTGGGATTAGCTAAGAGCTCTGCCTAGGATTGCAATACAAGATCTATTAGAAAACTATACTAAATATACTCTTACCACTAGTTTTACAGGTAAAAATATTTGTACTACAATAATTTAATTAATAGCAATTAGTTCAATAATTTATATCTTATATATAAATTAAATTAATAATAATTTATATCTTATATATTTCCCACTCGAGGAAGTGAAATATTTATTTGTTTATATTTCCATTTCTTTGCTCGGGAACAGAGGAACAGAGTGTCTTAATACTAAGATCCCTCTGCCTGCCCTGCTGCGTGCGGGATACAGCGTGAAGCTGATTTTTTTTTCTTAATATGATGGGTTTTATAGACATGAGGCCAACTTACTTTGGAGTATCGTAAATCTTGAAACCTCTCTATTTTTTATTATTATACAATCAAATTTGAAAAATGTATTTAAATCAGTTAAGCCATTTCTTATATTACTGTAAACAAATCCACAGACAAACGGATAAGACATTTTGAAAATCCTTGTTTTGGATCTTATCACACTAATAAATGCCCTTAGTAATTATTTTTATTTTTTTTAATAAAAATATAGAATATTATTTATAATATTTCAGAAATTTCTAGCTAAAAGTGGAAAGAATGCTGGAGATGTTACACTGTCAGAGTTCATTCACTATGTCCGAGAACATGAAAAAAATCTTAGGTTGCAGTTTTCCCATCTTGATAAAAATAAAGATGGTGAGTAAAGTTAACTTGAAAATAAATATTTTTTATCTTCCTTACATTTTGTGTAATTTTAAAGTTACTTATGCCACAAGTTATGTATTTTTGACTTGATTTTCCTATTTAAAATTTCATAATAAATTTCTATCAGAATTGAGGGTGTTATGGCACAATGTCTGACTGTAAACTCAATGGATGTGTTTGGGAGTGTGACTTGGGGAATGAACTATTTTAATTTAATTGCTCTGGTACAAGATAAAGCAAGGAATTGAGTTCCGCCTCTCAATATGCAAATGTCTCAAAAATTGGACAGCACATGGAGAATGGACACTGAGTGTCTTTTCACTTTGAGTCTGCCCCCATGCTAGAAAGCTAAAGCATGCTAGAAATATTTAATTTTTTATATTTTTATTTTCAGGAAAAGTTGATCTGGAAGAACTTATTTCAGCCTTTGCCGACTTAGGAATTGCTATTGGTAGAAATGAAGCTACAAATTTATTGAAAAGGTATTTAAACCAATGTTGACTAATATTTTTTTATATTTTCTTAATTTTTTTTTATATAATTCTTTTAAGTTAGTTTATTAATTTATATGTTTAACATTTTTCATGTAGCACAGCGATATATTTATTGCACAACTGTAACTATATGCGAATATAATGTATTTTTTAAATATCCTTTCTTCTTTTCATCTCATTGATCATTATATATTTTTTTAAATTTTAGAATATTTTATGTACAACCTACTATATGAAATTTATATTAAAAATATTTAAATATTTTTTTTAAAAGCTTATTTTAGACAATGATAAAATTTTGTAAGATAGATGCGATGTTGAGTTTTACCACTATGAACAAATTAAAAAAAAGAATAAATACCATTAATAAAAAAAGGTTTATTATAAGGAATTGAATTTATTGTCTTATAAACGAAATATTAATAGGCTGGTTGGTTGGTCAAAAATATTTTTAAACATTCAAGTTATTCACTGCAATAATTAGAAAATGCGGTTATTTTTTTTGTAACAATATTCTACTTATTTGTTAAAGCTTTAATTGTTCATGGTCATATTTTGTACATTATCAGATTACATAATATACCTACATTTTATACAAATATATTTTCAATGTCACAGTCTAGTATGGCACATGATATTATTTTTAAATTGATTAGTTTATGTATATTTTAATAAAAATCTTTAAATATATGAAGTATTTAAAAGAAAATATGACAAGCCCGTCGTGGTGCAGTAGCACAAGCATGTGAGTATAAACGCGACGGTTGTGGGTTTGGTTGCCATTCGGGGGAACGAATTATTATATATTTTTATTTCCTTGCTATAGTAACAAGGCAAAGCGTAGCGTTCAGCTCCGCCACTCAATATGAAATGCCTAGAGTATTCGGCGGAAAGTTATTTACATTTTCAATATGAAAATCCGAATGGAGATTACTTTATTTGCTTCTGAGATTCATATTATAACATCATGATCTTGGAATCATTTTTCCATAGTGATAAATGTAACATGAGTCACAATCGCTGCCATTAATTCACAAGGTTCCTTTACACTATGGTAATCGGTGAAACTTATACAATGGTGTACCAAATTACATTGAATTGATCTATTAACCAGCAATTGCTTCTTATAAGTAATATGTCTAAGATTACAATAAAATGACACTCACTATTGCATTGCACAGTTTTTTTATGTAATACATAAGTGCTACGAGTTGTGAACGATATCATTCCTCTTTAGATAAAGATTTGGTTTTTTAAAACGTCGGCTTAGACTGTAAACTTGCTAAATCTGTTCTTGTTGTTGTATACTCGTACTTCTGACTCGTATCTTCGAAAGCTATAACCTTTCGAAAGTGTAAAAAAATACAAAATCGACTTTTATTTTATTTCATATAGTCGAGAATACAGATTAATTTTCCAAATTGCTTAAACCTTCCTATAATAAACGTATAATCGTAATTTTATAAAAAAATATTATAGTTTTATCTCTCTTGACTATTTATTAGGCTGTCAGCAGGTTTGCACGCTACGCCGACGATATAAAAAAAGAGCTCTGTGTGTTGCAATACAACTGCAAAATTTTGCCTTTGCTTCTAATGATTGGAATCTAATTAAATTAGCAACTATTGGCTGGTATTTCTTAATTATCTTAGAGCTAAAGTAGGGTAGAAGTTGAACCTTTAATCCATTTATCTACTTCAGTAGGTAATACCTGCATAATAGATCATACTATAATACCAGGTTTCCATCTCACTAAAAGTACAAGGGCAATTTAATTTGCACTAGTACTTTATGTGAAAATATTGTATGTAGATGTTTTTTGAAATCAATCATAATATACTAGATTATTATTTACATGTTGTTTTCTTGTCGCTTTGGTGAAAGAAACTTGCTAATCTGACAAAAAATATATTTTCATCTAATATGTGGGGGCCCGGGGCGACTGCCCCACTTCTTAGCACACTGCACCCTTTATAGATCCGGCCCTATGTATAGGTTATCTTTATATAACACGAAACAAAAGTAATACCAATTATATTTTTGCCACATCGGTGATGATTGATATTATATATAAAATTAATAAATTACAGGCCTAATGATGCGAACATGGCAAAGCGATTTTATTTTCACCCGGGCGAATGAATGACCTCATTCTGATAGGAAGACAAATATCGGCATTGGGTTCCTCCACTCAACACGCAATGTCTCGAAAAGTGGAGACTGTTTTAAAAACTTCCTTCTGCCTAATGCCGGTCCTGGTATATTAGGAATACAGCGTGACTCTAAAAAATATAATATAATCAATAAATTACTTTACAATTTTATGCATTTGTCATTAGGATGGATCAAGATGGCAGCTTAAACATAAGCTACGACGAATGGCGGGACTACCTCCTACTTGCACCAGCGACTGATATACATGCTTTAATTCATTTCTGGCGTCACTCTACGGTAAGTACATTTATGATGGTATATCTTTTTGAAATATAAAATTAGATGTGTATCTATCTGTTAACAAAGCGTTTATTGTCACTCGACGTGATCGTATGAATTTAACTTTAAATGTAAATGAATAAGCAACAAAGCAATGAAATATCTAAATATAATTTTTAAATTTCAAACTCAAGGAAACACTCTAAAAGAATATATTGTGTTCTTGAACATTTCGCATACTTTTACTCAAACTTGACTAAAATATTGATATGTTTGACATATTAAGACGCGACTTATCTGGTTGTCTAACATTCAATTCAAATGAAATATTATTTTGCAAGATTACCTTTATTATCCTATGCCATCGATCAATATCTTGACACTGTTTAATAAAATCTTCGGTAATATTATAAAAAATACTTCAAACCAGAGTATGTTATCATGCCAGATTTTGGCATACATACATTATTAGATTCCCTTTATTAATAATTAGGGGCCCACTCGCGGTTTCGCCCGCATACCAATTTAAATAAATATCCTATATAATATACCACCTATAATAAATATAAATATGCTGCATTTGCCGACAGATTAATACATTCAATCATGAACAATACGTGCCTGTATGAGATAGGACGTAATCTGACGACGGACTGACGGACGTCAGATGGCGTTCCTTATTATTCTTATTTCGTTATTTAAGGCTAACCACTTCTGAAGAATCCGACTTTCATACAAAACAAAAAGAATGTAAATCGGACCAGATCTAAAGATCTTAACGTTTAAACAAACAAACAAAATCTTCGGCTTTGTTAAATTAGTATAGAGAACAAGTTAATTATATTCTTAAAATATTTTTTCCTCCGGTTTTGTATTATCTTTATCTATAATAAATTAATTTGTAGTCTTTTTTTATCTTAAAACTTTTAAAATATCCTATAGATGAATTTAAAATTTGTTTAAGATCAGCATACGTAACGAGAACATCATTAACTTTTTACTTAACTTAATTATTATGATTTGTGTCATAATCCCCGTATGAGAAAACAAAAAAAAAATAAAAAAACCGGCTTCAAAACTGCCTATATACGCAAACTTAACAAAGTCTAAAAAGTAGAAAATAATATTTTAATTACTTCAAAGTAAAAAAATGATACCTACCGTTGTTTTTAGAGTCGATGCTAACTCAAGTAAATTTTTTTATTGTCTTTTAATTTTACTTCGACGTATTTAGTAATTATCTATTAATGTTATTTTTGTCTCGGCTGGCTCTTGAGTTTGGTTTTGATTTGTATATTTAATTTTTTTTATAATATATTACAATCATCAGCCTGTTCTCGTCTACCTCTTAGATATTTACAAAATAGCGTTAAGTACCTTTAGGAAGTCGCTTAAGAAATTAAGTTATTGATATTAGTTTCAGCATCCATCCATGCTCATTCCTTACATTTCTATTTAATTCATATATAAATTTTAACAAAATATAAAAATAATGTGGGCAAGTACAACGGCGGAACTTAACTGTTAGGAGTTGAGAAGGACCTATCGTCATCAGCTTGTCCAAATAACTTGATAACACGCCACTAGTCGTATAGCAATCCATATAATACTAAAAAAGCCCCTAACTCTTAATCGTTAAGCAGTTATGTCTCCTATGTTCATCATCAGTTCAGCAATGGTACATATTTTTTGTAATATGCAATCATTACAGTTATTTTACAAAGAATGTTATAAGTTCTTACCCAAATAAATAATTTAACATTTAAGGCTGTTTCTGAACGAGTATACTGTCAGTCAATTCTGTTTCTTAAATGAATAATCATGTAGTTCAAGCGGGCGAAGCCGCGGGGGGGGGGTCTAGGCTAATAATGTCAACAAAAACTTCTAACAACAACATTTGATAAACTGAGAGATAAGACGTATAACAATTTAAATTATCAGTTTATACAAAAAACCATTTATATTGTTATAATTATTATCTATACATTTTTTATTAGTAATTTAATTAATTAATTTTAATTAATTTTAAAATAAAACATCTCTTATAAAATATATTAATTCTCAAAAAAAATAATAATAGAGATGATAAAATTAATAGCATTTTCAAATATTTATAAATACTATTATCGATAAGACGACCGTCACCTTCGACGATGATATGTTTATCTGACGAAAAAAACAATATACCAAGAGATTGATCTTGTTATAGTTTTAGATGATGTGCTCAGGGTTGGCTGGCGTTCTTATTCTAGTGAAAATATATAAAAATCTATATCATAGGCAAAATGAAATTTTATAACTGTACTTATTTTAAAACTTAGATCTGTACGTATAAATTGCACTCAAGTCTGTCGAGATGAATGAAATTCAAGGATATATAAATGAAAACGGCATCTCAAGATCGATCTCAGACTTTAGAGCGGCTTATAAATACGGTCTTAATGTCATTGAGTTTATGTTATTTGTAAAAAAACCTTTAAAAAACTTAACAAAAATAAAATTGGCAAATTTAAACCAATGTAAAGATCACGAATGTACCTGTCTGCATAAGACAACGAACCCGGTTCAAAGTCATTCAAGAAGTCATCGTATATCCTATTCGGACACCACCGGCTTCAGCCAGTTTGGTAGCCCTGGCTTGAAACGGTTTATTTAGTAATTGATTCAATCGAATCAGCGGGCGCGGCTGTGGGCGGGCTTTCATATGGTCACTACGTCATTGATGTCCATCGCTGACGAGTTGCATACAAGTACAACCGCTAAGTTCTATAGTAGTAAGTGACGTTTTAAATTCGCTAAATATATATGTAAATGTATGTACTCGTATATACAATATATTATATCTATTAAAGTACTGCGCATGAGAATTGTTTAGATTCAATATGTTTAGTTTTACGTAATAATATAAAAATTATGCAATACTTTTTAACTTGTGTTAATATTATTTTATTATATTTTACCATGATATACTTTTAATAGAAAAACAAAGAATAAATTTTGCATTTTTAAATATACCTAAGTTATTATATTATATTATATTTTTATTATTATTCAATAAAGAATTTAACAATTTCTGACACATTGAATATTGTGCTTCTAAAATTATTATAAAAATATATAATTTTTATCTAATGTCCTTTATAAAAAATGAACTGTAATTATATAAGGTATCTTTTATTTTAATCTTAATCAAAACTACAAACAATATGTTTGACTAATTATTAAGGTGAATAATGTCATTCTCCTATAATTTTGTTTTAGTTCAAGTAAAGTATTATTTATATTAAGTAAATAAAGTAATATTACGATTTCAAAACACAATAGTGACTTTTCCAATTTGAAATCGTGTTACATTATAGGTACCTAACGTAATGTCGACTTACTTTATGTTGACATATTGATTTTAACTTTCATCGGTATATTATATTGAAATATAATTGTACACGTATATTTAAAGTAATTACCCGTAATAAAACTTATGTTATTTCTGTTTTCTAGATAATGTTAACATTCAGGTTTTTCATTACTTGGATTTTCCAAATTATACAACGATCTTTTGCAAGTCAAATTTCGTTGTAATTTTGAAAAAATACGTATATAACCATGTACATAATAACGAATTAAAACATAATTATTGAATAAAAAATATTCGATTTTTTTAAATAAATGATTCCATTTAATTAAATAATAAGAAACAATAAAAAAATATATTATTTAATATTTGAATTTTAGTACTAAAACTGCAATGGAAAACCCCCAGTTTAACATAGTAATTTGATTCGGAAATAGAATTTTCCACGATAAACAATTGTAATACAACGACGCATCAGTCCTGTAAGTTATCTGCCATTATCACCAGTTATTCTATCAAGCAATATAGTTCAAACTGTTAGCTGAGGCTAATTCTTTATTCGTTTTATGACAATGTGACCATTGTACATCTTTTACCTTTTATCTTACTTTTTATATTTGCCGCTACCATAGGTACGTGCTAGGGACGTATCTGAATACAAATCACTGATGGGGCGCTTTCATTAAAAATATAAGCACTTGGTTTAAAAATTGTAACTAATCGGCCACCAGTTTGTTTGGGTGGACCTTATAAACCTTGCCAGTAATTCACTTACCATCCATTGTCATCTCAAACCCGATTTTCCAAATTCCAGGCTTTTTAAAAATAATTTAAATGTCAACAAAAAATAGCCTTCGCGCTTAACGACTTTTACACCATTTCCTTGTTTTTTATACTGCAGCCAGTCTTCGTGGCGAGTTCTACATAAGATGTTTCAAATCTTTAATTAAGAAAATATAAACAATTTTTGTTACTGTTCATTCTAAAAAATACTAGAGGAAAAGCTTGAGTTATATTTTGGTAAATTTCCACCTCCAGGGGTCCTTATATTTAGACACTAGTCGACCGGGGCGACTTCGCCCGCTTGAACTGTACGAATATTTATTAAATATTTTTATGAAATATTTTTTTATTTAGGGGGTGAATTCTAAAGAACCACGAAATACATGTTCAATGAAATATTTTTAAGAGTCTGAATTAAATTTTTTATAAAAATCGGTGGCGATTTAAAGATTTTCCATACAAACTTTCAACCCTCAAGGAATGAATCCTTTAGGGTAAAAATTTATAAATATTCCTTCTTAGTGGGTATCCACATTATGAAAATATACATCTTTCCAAATTTCACGTTTCCACCATCAGCGGTTATGACTCTGCGTCCCTCAGTCAGTAACATCTCCTTTTATAAACGGCACCCCGAGCACGGCTATAGCATCAATAGGTCTCGTTACGTAGATTTGTAAGATTTGTTTGTAGTTGTAACAAAAAATTAAAATGTATATTACATAATTATATTTTATTTGTAGGCTGACGATGTTTGGATTTAGTCCAATGATTTAAACAGAATAATTCAAATATTATTATAGCAACACTCATTTATCTCAGTTTAAATGGCGAGCCTTCTTTTTGCTTGATAATTTACGTCGGTTCATATATTTCATTATCAAAAGTCACAGTTCAAAAGATAAGTCGGTCGAAATTATCCATCCGAGGTGACTTTTAGTTTTAGTAGAGGCGCGGTCGTCCGCCGCTCGCTACTTGCAGCCGTCTCGAAGCGGTTTTCGCTCGGGCCGTACACGCCAGCTATTATCGGAATTATTTGTCACGAATCGCGAGCTAGTGTTAACTGCTGGGTTAGTTAGTGTGGGAATGCCTTTTAGCGTAACGACACGCGTCCTTGCTTTTGCGCTCGGTTTTGCACACTCGTTTATTTATTTTTTACTGATCTGATAGTATAGTTCCAAAGAAGAAATCGATCTGTGATTTATTTATAGGTGTTATTATTTATTTGTCTTGTTAAATAGTCTTAATAAAGATAAAATGTCTCTGGAATTGGAAGACGTCACAGGAGCGACCGGCGATGTCTTTGAGGATTTTCTTATCGTGTTTCGCCGATGTTTGGCAAAGGTAAATGCTATTTAATTCCGGGTTAGCGGAGCCAGTAGTCTGCTGGCCCTCAAGCTACATTTAATTTAGACTTCGTTGCTCCTCAACTGTGTCAAAAGTCAACTTTTGAAATGCATGAATATGGTGATATTCTTGAATGGATATTGAAGGTATTTGTTATTTGTTGAAGTGAAAATATTGTTTTTTTGTGTAAAAGTATAGTAATATATACTAAGAAATAATAATTTCACAAGATTTTTATTAGTACATTTTATTAAATATTAACTAGCAACAAAAATTTGATAAACTTAGGTTAGCAGACTACAGGTATTTAACGTTTCTGGCGACGACGCTGTTGCTAAGGCAACATATACATATTTTTAGTCCATAGCTCGAGGTACGCTCATTTTGTTACTAAATACGTAAGCTTAAATGTCTGAAATTTTTTTTACTATTTGGCCAAAAACATGTTGGAATTTATGAGAGATCCATACAAAGAAATGTTTTAGTCAATTTTAAGGCTCTGCGAATTTATAATTGTTGATCAACTTTCATCTTCTTTCGTCACGAATACTTTCTCTCTCTTTCGAATGCACTACTTTTAATTTCAATAGAAAGGAATGTTAAATATTTATACACATTTTTTTTTTAAATTGCTTTGCGCGGAGTATTAGTGTAGTGCTTATTATAATTTTAATTGGATCTTGTTATCTTGTCTTGTCTAGTCTCGTCTGGAACATTTTAATGAGCCATATTATATAAATGTATATTACTATTCATTTTACTTTTACATTTTTGTTATATAATATTTTTTAATAGTGTAAACATTGCGAATGAAAAAAAAACAATATAAATAAATTATACATGAATAACATACTATGTTGCGCTAATAATTTGAATATAGTCCCTTATCTAACATTTAAAAGTTAGAAAAGGTTACTTTAACAATAAAAAGATATGTTCAAAGTGTAACAGCTGTCGTTAAATAAATAGATAGATCTTTTGTACCTACTAACATAGAACGATTTATTTTTAGTAAGCAGATAGATGCGTTTCGTCTTTTTTGTTTTTTATTCTTTTTGTGCGTTATTTAAGTTGTTAATACATATTCTAATATCGGATATATATTTTTTAATATTATTTCGCATTATAGACTTTGCCTTCGTCGCCCGTCGGTTGAAATGTGTGTAAGATGATGACGCGGCGGCGGGGCGTTCGTCGCACGCGCAACACCGATGTCCGATTACGTCATTCGCATACAGTCGTATTATTAATACCGGGAAAATCCTCATTCTAGCATATTCATTATTAAATATCATATCAAAATTACTCATATAATACTATATTTTTTTTAACTTAGTGTCATAAATGATACTTGTGTAGCAATTACTGTACACTATTGTCCAAATTTTCTAGATATTGCAATCGCTGTGTATATGATTATAATAATATCATTATCACAACGTGGTCGTGATATGAGTTAAATATAATTTTTAACAAAAAAAACCGACTTCTTCAATTTCAACCAGATCCCATAATCAGAACCTGACAAAATTTTCATCAAACTACTATTGAAGAGCATCCTTTCTAATAAGAAAGAATTATCGAAATCGATTTGCGGGATAATGAGTTATTCGGTGATTTGTCGCGCACATGCTTAGTACAAATTTAAGACTTATTTGATTTTCTCATGGACCCCATTGTCAGAAATGGACCAAATTAAAATGGGACCACACGGGAATCACTAGCTTTCAAATAAAAAATAATCATCAAAACCTTGGAGGTTTAAAGAGGTATCAAACATAAAAATTAAAAAAAATAGAGTCGAATTTCCTCTTTTTACAAAAACCGGTTAAAATCTGCATATTATAAAAATATGATATAATAAGTTATTTTTACAAAACACAATAGAATATAAAATTAAAATACATAAAAATTAAAATCAGAAAATGCTAGAATTGTTTAAAAGAAAAAATCTATGAAATTACGCCACAGTTTGCCAACACTCAGATTGTGTGTCGTATGTCGTTTATAAAATCAACTACATACGTACAGTACAGATAAGATAGCTAAAAACAAACACTTCCGTTTCGCCTTTTCGAAAGTGTCTCGTGTTCGTCGATCTAAATCCGTTACGTACAAGGACGATGCGGTGACGTATTTGAACTATCAAATAGTTTATACTTTGTATATCTATCTATTCTATATATATATATAAAATCGAAAGGTCACTCACTCATCATGAAATCTCAGAAACTACAAGTGCTAAGAATCTAAAATTTTGCATAGGAGTTATTTATAGGACGTAGGTGCTCGCTAAGACGGGAATTTGCAATATTCGACTCCTAAGGGAATGAAATAGGGGTTGGAAGTTTGTATGGAAAAATTTTCAAATCGCCAGCGATTTTTATAAGATTTGAAATTAAGGCTCTTAAAAATATTTCATAGAACACGTGTTTCATGGTTTATTAGGATTCACCCCTAAGGGTGCAAATAAGCGGGCGATGCTGCGCGCGTCTGCTAGTATTGTATATAATATGTATTTACATCTGAAGACATTTTATAGTGATCATTTACTTTGTGAGAAATACCTAATAATATTTTTAGATCTTTTTTCAATACATAAATTTTGTTATTATTAATTGTTTGAGTTCCGCCACCCAACATGCAATGTCCCCAGAATTCGGTGGAATAAGGGGAACGGAACGGGAACGGAGTGTCTTAACACTAGATTCTCTTTAGGTTCTCTCTATCCTATCCTAAAAAAATGTAGGAGTCATTATATGAAGTCCACATCTATTATGTTCTGAACTTCTGATGCTCACTTTGATTTTTTCCTCTTTTTATATATATATATATATATATATATATATATATATATATATATATATCGAAGCGCCTTTACTAATTCGAGAATATTTATTTAATTGGTATTTTTTATCATATTATGAGAATCATTGCATTTCATTTAATAAGACTATCTTGAATAGCATAAATTATTTTATTATTGTGTCTTTTATTATTATATAAGCTAGTTACATGCGTATAATGATTATTATTAATTTGAAATACAACAATTGTAGAGTAAATGCTAGCTTGTTTTCAATATGACCGCTATCAATGCCTCTCGGAAGTAGAGGGCTATATATGTGATATATACTCGTATGTTATATGAGGATTAGTTTAACTATCTTCCAGCATTAACAAGCAATTTTTTTATATTAGGAACATGTCAAAATAACGACACCAACGACTGATTGTTTTTTTTTCACTTAATAGAAAATATAAATGATGATTGACCATTTACAAGTCTTTGACAGTTGTATTCTAGAATCAGTTTCACGCTGTATCCCGCACACAGCAGGGTAGGCAGAGGGAACCTAGTGTTAAGCTTGTGCTTTCTAACAGCCTCAAAGTCAGTCTACTGCTTAACGAAATCGTAGTCACTTTAACTTGACATCGTTCTATAAACTAGTTAATATTTTTCGTAAATAAGTTGGTCAAAAAAAATTATAGGAAAGAAGAAATAATTTAAATAAACCTAAGTAATTTTATTTAAAATCCAACACAAGAGAACAAATTAACATACGTACGTACCCGTCAAAATCATAAACCTACGGTAGCTGAGTAAAAAATATATAATTACTTAAAGCGCGGCTAAAAAAGGATAAATATAAATAATTACTACTAAAAACTTCAATTATTTACTATAGTTATATTTACTTTAATTATATATATTTTTCTTTTTCCGCATACATAATGTTTAAGTTAGAATTCTTAAACCGACACTACAGAATAATAAAAGTAATGGCTTAGCTAATCTACTACTACAATTTGGTACCTTATACATCTACTATACTTACTTTCGTGTCAAAGGCCCAAAAGTGCGAACAGAGCTACCTATGGGACTGCTGCATTCTATTAGTAAAGTCGATTCGATATAAATAAATAATTTATGTCTCTATCAAAAGGTATGTTGCCTTGTTGTATTATAATATAAGTACATCAAAAGAAATAATAAAGAAATGAAAAATGACCATGAAATGACATTGATTGTGTGATAGAAACTCGTTGAAAACGTGTACGACATATACATGTTTGTATGTACATTGTATTCGTAATATACAAGATAACCTATGGGTATCTTACATTTACACTATTATTTTCAAAGCTTAGTCATCCTTTTTCCATTTTATATTAACACGCTTCGCTATATTTTTTTAATATTATGGGGAATGGAGAGGATACCGACCAAATTTCTTTTTTTTTATATATAATTTACGCAGAGATATCTCACTTCTATTATTTTTGCGATATATTAACTTTTTCAAAGTCGACAATAAGACTGTCATTCCAATATCTAGTTGTCATTTCAACTCTTAAATACCATGTACACATTTCATAGAAACATTAAAAATAATGAAACTAATGATTCCCATATTGCTCAAAATTATCGTTAAAATTGTTATATACAAAAGCAAAATTATGTATTGGGAATATTTAATATCGTTTATAACCATGACGATGAATTCTAATATATTTTTAAGTACCGCGGTAAATATCTTTTGAAATATTTGTATTTATAGGTATTTTATATATTATTAATTTCAATTTAAATGTTAAAATTAAAAAGAAAAATAATATTAAAAAATATATTTTTTAATTAAAATAATATTTTAATTACTTCAGAGTAAAGTAAAAAATTGGAAAATAATACACCATAATAATTAATAATTTGTTTATTTAAGCAGACGGAACAAGTAAGAAAGTATCGTACAAGAATTTGGATAAGTAGAGTTATTAAGAAACACGACACTGTTGGTTGCAATGCCGACGACGTTGTCAGCTGCGGGACAGTGTAATAACGTTACTAATTACTTTATATAATAGTAAATAAATATGTTACACAATTTACCTATTACATACATTATTAATTATTAAATAATACATCATTGATAATTAAAACCTCGACACAAAAAGCTCCAAAATGAAAAGAAACAACTAGAAAAAGAGTTCTTTCAAACAGAAAAAAACTAAATCAAATTCGGTTCAACCATTTGGTAGTTACGACGCCACAGACAGACCAACAATCATCTATTTTCATCGGGGTTAAAATTATGTATTTTCTTTTGTTTGCTAATATGTACTGTAGTAAAATAATATGATACACCATTCCTACGAAAATAAGCACAATAATTAGATACTAAGTAGTTGTGAAGCTTACTTGTTCTCGCCACTATATTTATTACAATCAAAGATATTGTAAACCGTTTTCTTACAATGTGTCTACATATAAAACTTAACTTTGATTTATTTGGAATTTCACGATGTTGTTGTTTTTCTATGCAAGAAAATATAACACTGTTATACTGAAAAAAAATATTCTATCATTGATTAATTTTTAAAACTTATGTTCCTAATAATATTTATTAAAATTTATTTTATACAATTCGAAATAATAAATGGCATTGTAATATTTTACTTACAGTATCTGGACATTGGGGAGGATATGAACGTGCCAGATGACTTCACTCCAACTGAACTGCAAACGGGAAAATGGTGGCGTCATTTGTTAGCCGGCGGCATTGCTGGAGCCGTCAGCCGCACGTGCACAGCTCCTCTTGATAGGCTTAAAGTATTCTTACAGGTTGGTATTTCTGATGTGTCTAAAATCTAAATATACTGTTTAAAATGTGTATACCTTATAATACCTCACAACTCCCGCCAATTCTTAATAATTTATAAATAATTATAATTCATTATTCATCCCCAGGTTAATCCAACTAGAGAAAATATGATAAAATGCTTAGCAAAAATGATAAACGAAGGTGGTATTAGTGGGCTTTGGCGGGGTAATGGAATAAATGTAATTAAAATTGCTCCTGAATCGGCTTTAAAATTCGCCGCGTACGAACAAGTGAAACGGTTAATAAAAGGCGAAAAAAACAACAATCCGCTAGAAATATACGAGAGATTCCTCGCCGGGGCTACTGCGGGTGCGATTAGTCAAACTGTGATTTACCCACTAGAGGTGCTAAAGACAAGGTTAGCTTTAAGAAAAACTGGCCAATATAGCGGTATCGTGGACGCCGCTAAGAAGATATACGCGAGAGAAGGTCTTAAATGTTTCTATAAAGGGTACATTCCAAATATCCTGGGGATAGTTCCTTATGCGGGCATCGATCTCGCAGTGTACGAGACTCTCAAAAAGAAGTATATAAATAAATATCAAGCTCATAACGAGCAGCCGGGTATGCTGTTGTTGCTGGCGTGCGGCAGCGCCTCGTGCACCTTGGGACAAGTGTGCTCCTATCCGCTGGCACTCGTGCGGACACGGCTGCAAGCGCAAGGTAATTGATGGTCATCCATAGACTACGTTGACCCTCCCCCGTCCTTGGCACAGCTCCCTACCTAATAGTACCTCACATATTTTGCTAATTTTCGTCTGGAAATTATTAATTTAACGTTATATTTATAACTACATTAGAAGAATTGGAAGTATATAATAGATTTACTCATTAAAAATAGATTATAATTATAATATGTTTAAAATAAGATTTACTTGAAATATTTTTATTGGTCCCATAGTCTTAACTTAACAGCCTTGGTTAAACTGAGTTGAACTAAGTATCTAAGTAGACAGTTGCTACAAAATACATAATATATAAAATTTGACTTACAGAAAAAGCTGCTAAGGGCGCGGAGGGCACAATGCGGGGTACATTTCGTGAGATAGTGCAAAGAGAGGGTTTGCGAGGGCTGTACCGTGGGATTACCCCGAACTTCATCAAGGTCATCCCAGCCGTGTCTATCTCCTACGTGGTGTACGAGTACGCGAGCCGGTCTCTTGGAGTCAACATGACGTGATGACGACCACCACCGCTGTACCTCGTTCACTGGACGGACCCCTCCGTACCATTCCTCCACTCCACGCTTGACTAGTGTTGCTAGCTATCCCTATTATGGGATCTATTTAATAATTTATTGGTGGTTGACAATTTAATGACTTACTTTTGTTTTTGAGCATACCACAACTTATATATATAAATTAGCATCTTGTCTAGTTGAACACATCACTTTCTATTGTTAACTTATGCATTTTAATTGTACATAGCTCTCGTATTTTAAGTTTATTATTTATTTATTTTTGTGAATTATAATTCCATTTAAATTATTGATTCTGTTGACGACCGTATGATTGTATGTGATGTGCATTGTCAGTTGTATTTTATTTATATGGACATGATTTTGTTGGTCTGATATTTTTAACGACATAGTGCGGAAACATCTGTGATTAAATAATAAATTATGTATTTTTTTTATTTTTCTTTTGTTATTTAGTTGTCCCTTATTCTCCTTTTCTTTTTTGTTTTATTATTTTAAAACATTTCATTTTATTTAATAATATAACGGAAACCATTCTCTTGTTAACTTGAACAGATGAGTTGGGTTGATAGAAAAAATTGTTTATAAAAATTAAAAATATGAATCTAATTTAATAAGTACAAAATGTTTGTCATATTACCATAAGGCGATATATTTGGCGGAGTCGAATTGATTTTTCTAGCAATTAGAGGTTATTTTTATGGATAATATCTCTATACTGTTGTGTATTACATAATGGAAGCCCGTGTTTGTGTCGGAATTGTTTTATTGTGCACTATGACTACAATGTAAAGAAATATTCTAAACATTTTTTTAAGAAAAAATCTATAAAATTCCAAAGAATCAGGCACTAAGCCAAAATGAATACACCTTTTTTATGTATTTTGCTGTTCAAAGTTCTTTACAAAAACAATATTCATATATGTAAACAATATTTTTTTTTTAATATGCAACAGACGGACAATATTGAGTATATATTTTATAAGAAATATTTGATTATGTTGTTGATTAATATATACAAAATAATAAAACAATAACATATGTGACGTATAAATCAAAATATACATAAAACCACTATACTTTTAACAGTTTTGTCTTAAAAACCACCAATATGTCATTTATAGATTATCTATAGACCTTGACATAACTACAATAGATTGTTTATAGTTAAAACTGTTTATTGTGTGATGTTAATTGCTATTCTGCTTCTCCTTGTATCTTTTTTGTCTATAACTTAACATAAGGCATTTTTTGTTTTAATACTTACCGAGCTTCGCCTTTAAATACTTTTTGGATTATGTTAACTATTTGTACAACATTTATAATCATTTAAGTTGATGGGACATTTAAATTAGTCGCAATCGCAATATAAACCTTAAGAACTCCGAATTGTTAAAGTGGTTCACATTCACTGGAGCAATATTTATTCCAATAATAGTAATATAAAAGTTTATTATCTCTTGTTATGCGAATATAATAATGTTTGAAAAATCGTGCATGTTTGACATTTTTTCCTATATTCGAAGCAATAATAAATAATATAAAAAAACTAAAAAAAATGTTATAACAAATAGATAGGCAGCAAATAGTTCAAATCAACGATACCATTAATTAATACTATTAATAATATATAATAATCGGATAAGTATAGTTAATTTATAAAAGTGGAATTTTGATATAATTATCTACTATTTTTAATTGAGTTTTTATCATTTGTTTTATTAAAGACTTGCTAGATTAAAATTAGTTATTTAATAATTTATAATTTATTTTCTTCTCGAAATTCGATAAGACGTCTTGACGGATCCCACCCTTCTACTGCCTGGAATGTATTTTAATGTCATCCATGCTATCTGTGAAATAGTTCTTTTACAATACATGATAGTTAAAATTGTGATAATATCCAAATCTGTGCATTAAAATTCATTGATAAAATATTTTTCATAATGAGTCAAGCTACTGACAAGTAGATTAATATTTATAGCGTTCTATTATCTAGGTTTAAGCAATACTTAGAATTTGTTTTCATTTATACAAAAATGTTGCGTGATGATGCTTCCAAAAAGGTAGAAAATTATTCTAAGTTACCTATACGTATATTCGAATTCTTAGTTTATTAAATATTATAGTCACACTAATTTTAGTTAAGTACTTATACGTACGTATAAATTATTTTAGGTAGTCAACAAATTAATTATTTTGTACTGCTAGTGCTAGTAAATGCTAGATAACTTATTTTAAAATCTAATATATATTTTCTTTGTAATATTGCTGTACAACGAGGATCATGTTTATACTAAAGTCGAAATGTAAATTACTTTAGTTCCGACGCAATTCAAGAAAATACGATACTGGAAATATTTAAACTTCAAAGACTGAACGTTTATAAATATTAATAATCTATTTAGCCGACCCGCTTACAATGTGACGTTATCTTTTTTAACAAGATGTTTAAAAAATATTAATAATATTAAGGATTATTTCAAGCTTCTTGTGATAAAAATAGCTGAGATACCTACAATTTTTGTAATTGGCCAGTTTCAGTAGCAATGGTAATAATAACTACAGTGAAGTAATAAATGTAAAATTTTAAGTGGGTACTTTTGACATTTACTTATTTACTAACAATTTTTAGTAAAATGAAAGTAATTTAATTATTAAATGATATACCTACCTATTACTAAATTGAATTGAAAGACGGCAAATTATTACAAACAAAATATATTGATATTGTATTGAAATACAAATGCGAAATTTTTTATATATAAGTAAATGTATTGAAATAAAATCTTTATTTATAGGATACAACTTTTTGCCATCATTAATAATATGTAACAAAGAAACCATAATGACCGGCAGAGTGAAATGAATTTTAGGATGTTGACGTGTTTTTTATTTCAACTTAAGAATTTTGAGTGGTACTTAACTTCGTTATTCTAAAAATATAGTGTCTACCAACCATTATAGCCGTCTCAAAACTCCATTAGGTAATATTTAAAATTATTCCATCTAAATCTAATCTAGTAATGATTTTTCTAGTCTTAGTAATAAGGACATCACCATTCAATAATAATGCGGGTTCATAATAAACGTTTGCAATATATTTTAGTAGTAAATGTAGGATAGTAATTATAAAATCTTAAGAAAAATGATTATGCATATAATGCAATATTTATTTGTTTATTATGCCTTTTACATATTGGATTGTTGCTATAAACAATATAGGTGAGTACTAATTAAGCTTTGAATTATTGTAACTACATATTTTGTTGATATATTTCAATAAATATTATTTATGATCGATGTTATCTTATTAAATTTCTCTCTTCAATTTTAGTGTTTTATTAAATTTTCTCTATGTACTTAAGTTACTAAATATACTAAACTGCATGGCAATTGAATTAACAAGTTTTACGATAATAATACCTAATATATCTATATTTAATATAATCATTTTAGTGTTCAATAGAGAAAAAAAACTTTTTAATGATAATCATTTTTATTTTATGTGGGCTAAAGGTATTACGGCAATGTTAAAGGGACGAGACTTCACATTCAACTCTTTTATTGTATATTTAATTTGGTTATTTATACGCTACAAAACAATAGTGGATAATCATTACACAATTGCATTTGTAGCGGATAAATTTGGGCGCTGATATAACGTGTTTAAAATTGATCTTTATAAATAATATTAAGACTTGTGCAATACCCTTACAATACTCTCCCCCTTTGGGAAAAAATTGTGCAAAACAGAATATCAAATAAATAATAAAATTAAGTTGTTTTCTTCGCCCAGACCTCGTAACTCGATGCGGTGTTTCGCTGTCGTCGGCTGCTGCGTTTGCGCATTGTTTCAGTATTGTTGTCGTTCTGCTGATGGAGCATTTTTGAGTTCGTCGACTTTGTCTGTGTTGAAGGCTGGCGTAAGTAGGTCAATAACCGTAATTATGTAACGATTGGTACTACATACAGGTAGAGTGCGCACGAAAGTTTTCAACCCGTTCGAATTCGGGGAATAGCATAAGTGACGAATTGTAGTCACGTGAGATATCCGCCTTTTAGAGACGATAGGTTTGTTTTGTGCACATACTTGAGTATTCCATACCAGGTCAGATATAATGACTTGTTAACATTATTGTTGTTGTTCTGAATCCTGGGTGCGCTGCGTCGTGTAATATACTGTATATTCTTTTTCGAAATATGCGCAGTATATACAGTTGATTTGCACTTGTAGGGCTTCAGGTTGAGCCTTGGAAAGGAAATCACAATTTTTCATTCATTGTTTAATTGTCGCTGTGGACGGCATCGACCATGCTTGGGATGCCTCGGTAATTATCGATGGCTGTGCGTGGGGAGAGGGTGCAGTCAGTGTTATGATTCTTTACTGACTGAGAAGTTTCCCTAATTTCTTCGTTCTATCATACTTGTATTTATTTTATAGCGCTTAACCATTGATAATCGTAATTTCAGTGTGCCAGAATTAATTATCCTTTTCGGATGTAATAATCCTGTAATGCTGTCGACTAATCTGTTACCGCGCATATCCACTAAATTATTATAGGTAATTTTTTTTAAAAATCGACGCCTTTTATTTAATTTGCCCGTTCGATCTTGACTCGAAAATCTCATTGTAAGGGTTTGGTGGTATATTGCCTCTTGAAATTCTAACCGCTGAGACCCGCTTGTGGGAAGCCGATTAGAATGTGCACTCACGAAACCAGTACGTTGTCAAAAAGGAATATAATTAATAATTATAAAGCTACACAGTACTTTCTTACATACTATAAATTGTATAAAGCGGTATAGGTGAAATATGTGACGTTACACCTACACTGTACATGACCACTTATCAAATACAAAGCTCAGTTTCGGCCTCGCGCAATATAGGTACCTACATTTCATTTTGTTTTACCAGATATTTTGAATTTAGTGAACACCAAATGACTCCATATGAGGTATTTCAAATTATACTAAGAAATATAAAAAATTGTGCCATTTGTTTATAAATATGATTCATTAATAATTATTATATTTATTCTGTATTTTTATTTTATTTACTCTGTATTTTTATTTATTCTGTATTCAATTAAATTTCATACAAAATTGTGAATAATAAATTAAATAAGTAGTAATGTCACTTGTGATATTTTTTCTATGCTTATCTATCAATTCTATATTTATAACGAATTAATTATTATATTTTACCTTTAAGAAAAAGTCAATTTAAAAATAAAAACCGTATCAATTCTTTGTATATAACCTGTATCAGTGTTGCCCTAAATATAGTAAAGCTGATGTGAATTTTAATACAGAAAACATTAACCAATGGAAGCTGGGTAAAGACAAGTTTCTTATAAATTGCTATAACGTGATTGGTTGCTCAGTAGCTGCCATTCATCCAGCTGTTACTGTCAAAGCCGAATGGTCACAGACCGTCAAAGGCTTTTTAAATTGTCTTTCTTTTCTACTTGAAACTGCACGTGTAGACGCGGTCATATTGCTTATCACCGCAAAAAATTATTAGGTATAAATTCAATTTATGAATATCTGTACTATTTATTACGTTTTAACATGTTCACATAGTTATTTAAAATGAAATATCAATTATCCTGTCACAAGATTTAAGTGAAGTGGATTAAATAATGAACATACAGTTTATTGCTTTAATACACAAGTTGGTGTGGATACTACACGAGTCGTTCACGTGTGAAATTTAATGGAAAATTTGTGAATCTATAGGTTAGTTTCGTCAAAATGCCGTCGGATGCAAAAAAACGAGCACAACAAAAGAAAAAAGATCAAGCGAACAATAGGAGCAAAAAGCCTGTGGCGAGAGTTACTAATGCGGAGACGAATGGCTCAGAAAACGGTACAGGGAAAGAAGAACGCGAGCTTACAGCTGAAGGTACGAGCCATTGTACTATATTTAATAGTTATTATAATTATAATTATTCAATTATTTATATAAGTTAATGATTATAAATTGAATTATTAACTAATGCAACATTTTAATTATGTGTGACTTGTATAAGTATGTGATATTGTAAAAGTTTAATATTCGAAATTTTAAAAAAAAGATAATTAGATTATTGCAAATTTTTAAATTACTTAAAATATAATAATGATTAGTAAATTTTTTTATGTAAAAAGACAAAACCACATTTTAAACATTGATTTGTTTTGCAGAAGCACTATGTTTGAAGCTAGAAGCTGAAGCTAAAATGAATTCTGAAGCCAGATCTTGCACTGGATCTTTGGCAGTCCATCCACGTTCTAGAGATGTTAAGATAGCCAATTTTTCTATCACTTTTTATGGTAGTGAACTGCTTCAGGATACATTACTTGAATTGAATTGTGGCAGACGATATGGTCTTGTTGGACTCAATGGATGTGGTTAGTATTATCTTAATTCAATAAATATTATCAGTTTGCATTTAAGATTTCATTTTACATAATTGTATGTTATTTGTGTAATTGTCATAAATGGAATTACATTTTATTTGATATTTGTTATAATTGGTTTGCAAAGGTTATGGTATAGTATTATTCTAAAAAATTCCAAAGCTGTCTATTTTTTATATAGGACCTTGGTAATGCCATGAGGCTTCTGTGCTGTAGTGGGACAGAGTCATGACTCTGAATGCACTAGTTGTGGGTTTACTCTACACTCAGGAACATGAATAATTGCACAGTGCTTAACTTTAAACATTCTAGTTATGGGTTCGATTTTCTTTGGGGTAACTAAATTATTTTAATTTTCTCACTCTGGCAACAAGACAAAACGCGATTAGCTGTTTGAGTTACAAAATTTAACAGAAAATGTTTAACAGAAAACAGTAAAAATGAGGTTATATATGCTATACAGTATGAGGCTTAAAAAATATAAAAACAGATGGATCCTTTACTATAGCTTTTATTTTTAAACCATTTTAATAAATATCATCAATATAATTTATTATATCCTAAAAAGCAAGCAAGCATTATGAATTATATACTTATAATTCTATACTATAACAATAAATACTTATTTATAATAAAAATGGTTACATTTTACAATATTACAACAACAGACACTACAAATGTGTTTTAATTGTGGTGATTTCTTGTTTCTTTATTTTAACATAATATTCGGGCATGCTGAATTCTTTTATATATATTTATTGCGAAAACTATTTTAATCAGCTTTGCATTTATTAATTCATACCCAGGTTGCGAATGTGTTATATATTATTTTGTTTCTGAATTAATAATGATAGGTACTGCAGACCTTGAAATTAAGACATTTGTATATATATTATTATTAATGTATATACTAATGATTTTAGAGTGAAATTCCTATTTACCTTAAATTGATATTTAAACAACCTTTCACTTTATAATAGGAAAGTCGTCATTACTATCAGCATTGGGTCGACGTGAAGTGCCTATTCCTGAACATATTGATATTTTCCACTTGACTCGTGAAATGCCAGCGTCTGATAAAACTGCATTGAAATGTGTGATGGAAGTTGATGAAGAAAGAATTAAGCTAGAAAAATTAGCAGAAGAGCTAGCCCATTGTGAAGATGATGGTAAGTGCCGTAGAAATTGCAAATTTAACATTAATATACATGTCTTTATTTGTTTTCTTTAGAAACATAATAAATTAGCAATAAGACCGCCTTTGCACACTTTAAATTTATTTTGAAAAACAGTCAATTCTGAGTTAGACTCACCAAAGATTCCGTACCAATTTCTTCCTTTATTTAACATAAGTTCTCACTTCCCAAATCTCATAATTTTAAGTGAACGGAATATATAATAATAGGCTTAGTTCACGCGGCGAATTTCAAAAAATGTGACGAAAATGAAATATTTATAACTTTATAACTTTTTCTGTGCTCAAAAGCCGCATAGGTCATTTCTAGCTACAAGCTAGCAATTTCAGCATAATAGCTGCACTCTATCTCGAGGAAAAGTCTTGACAGAAGTACTAACGGACAGATAGACTAAGAAATCCTATGAAAGTTTTGTTTTTTTCTTGTAGGTACAACAATTTAATAAAATATTTCTATCTATTTTATTTATCTTAATTAAACAGAGTCGCAAGAACAATTGCTGGATGTTTACGATCGCTTGGACGACCTGAGTGCTGATACAGCTGAAGCTCGTGCAGCTAACATTCTACATGGTCTTGGTTTCACCAAGGAAATGCAGCAGAAGGCCACTAAAGACTTTTCTGGAGGTAATCCTTTTTTTTATATCTATTCAAAGTTTAATGTAATAATAAGATGAAATTATTTTGAATTTAAAAAACCGGTGGTACCTTTTTGTTTATATGTTCATTCGATGATTCAAAAGTGCTTATAATAAATTTATTTGAATAAAGAATATTTTGAATTTGAATTATTGGTAACTTCCGTTGTGCTAAGGGCACAGAGTCTGACTGTAAACGCGATGATCGTAAATTCGAATTCTACCCGGGACAATGAATTATATTATTTCCTCGCTCTGGTATAGTTTGGTATAATATAACGCGCGGCGGTGAGTTCCGCCACTCAACTTTCATTGTCTCATTGTCTTAATACTACTAAGTTCCCTCTGCCCACCTTGCTATGCCGGTTACACCATGTAACTAAAAAATATAATTAAATAGGAAGTAGTTTCTTTTTGTGTGTTTTCAATAAAACGTCAAATAACACTTAAAAAACAACATGGCTCAAAGTTGCATTGTGATTATTAGAAATCAGCGCACGATTGTGTAAAGCAAAGCAAGCAATCTACCTTCAATACAATCACTTGCTTTACAATAGGAAAGTCAATCATCAAAATTACAAATGAGGCCGTCGTGGTGCAGGGCACAGCGTCTGATTCTTAACGCCATAGTTATGGGTTCGATTCTCATTTAGGGAATGAGAGCATGGGCATGCAATCCAACTTTGATGTCTTTATTTTTTACATTTTTGTAGTGCTTTGTCATACTAAGTATAGAGAAACATCTTAGAGAACGTAGTTCATAAAGCTAATAATATGACGTATAAAAAGATTATTATTAATATAGTAGGAATAGTGGGAATCGGAATTCTTATACGTTTTGTATAAGAGTTCCGATTTCCACTATGTTTACATTTTTATACGTTTTGTTAAATATTTTTTTATAACCAATTTTTTTATAACGACCTTGATAATCTGAAAAGAATATTAAGTTTCCTTTTACAATAAATAGCTTTCGTGATATATTTGTATAATTATTGTTAGGTTGGCGTATGCGCATTGCGCTGGCGCGTGCGCTCTACGTGAAGCCGCATCTGCTGCTGCTGGACGAACCGACCAACCACCTGGATCTAGACGCTTGCGTGTGGCTTGAGGAGGAGCTGAAACAGTAAAGTCCATTATATTATTAAAATAACACTTTAATACACGGCGTCCTTATTCTGGAATCCAGAGATCGTGAAACCCGGCTTATATTTATATGATACTTTAAATCTACTGAACAATCTAAAACTCTTCAATACTGTAACTGTTTCTCTAATTCTTTGATTCGTGATATCATTAGTGGTGCCAGTATTCCAAGATCATTTTATCATTTTTAAAGTGTTGTTCCACACTTAGGAAAGAAATTCAAAATTTCATTTCATTGCAGGTTCATGTCCCACGGCATTCAAATTATTATGCTTTTTATATTTAACCCAAGATCTTTTAGAGATGCATTTTTGCAACAAATGGATTAGAGAGTTCAGAGAATTAGATTTACTATCAGACAGTATTTTAATAACGGAAGTCTCGACAACTTTACGTTTAAATAACCGGATGTTTCTCTAAAGAAAAACCGAGAGTGTCCTGTTTCTCCATTATAGATAGCTATATAATTATATTATGATACATGATATATATACTATAGTAGAGAGATGGATATCACATTTATACTGTATATTTTTTTAAGTTATCGTAAATGAATATAAATGTCTTATTTTTTTGTTCTCACATATATATATTTTTATTCTAAAATAAATATTTTACCATAAAAAAAATTAATTAAAATAATTTCAGATACAAACGTATCCTCGTCTTGATATCGCACTCGCAGGACTTTTTGAACGGTGTCTGTACCAACATAGTGCATATGAGCAAGAGACGCCTCAAATATTACACTGGTAATTACGAGGCGTTTGTACGCACCCGCATGGAGCTCTTGGAGAATCAAATGAAGCAGTACAACTGGGAACAGGATCAGATCGCTCATATGAAGGTTGGTTTTCTAAGGAAATTTAGCTTTCTCAACGTTGTTACAGTTGACTATTTCATGATGTCATTGAATATGTTATGAGTTTGTTTGATTTCATGAAATGATCAACTGAATTTGATAATAATAATTATTAAATATTTAAAGATTTTGTCATTGATGTTAAGTTGAGTCGTAAAATAGAATGTCTGATAGAATATTGTCTTTTGATGTCAATTGACTTTTATTTATGTATTTGTAGTATAATAAATACAACTGTAAAATATATTTTTATTTTTTCAATTTTTGTTTTCAGAACTACATAGCGCGGTTTGGTCACGGTTCCGCAAAACTGGCCCGTCAAGCTCAATCTAAAGAGAAAACCCTCGCTAAAATGGTTGCCCAAGGCCTCACCGAAAAGGTCATAGATGACAAAATACTCAATTTCTATTTCCCATCGTGCGGTAAAGTTCCACCGCCTGTTATTATGGTTCAGGTATGTTCATTTTTTTTATTTTTAAGCTATAAAAAAAGATAGAAGTATGTTGAGGCTGTGAAACAATTAGAGTTAATTTATTTTCTACAATTTATTATTTAAAAATCAGTAAACACATTAAAAGGCGTTGTAGGTGCGAGAATTGCGTGGGGAACAGAGGGTCATGACACTAGGACAAAAAAGTAAAAAAAAAAGAATATTATAATAGTAAAAAGTACATTGAATGACTTCATGAACTTGAATCTCATTTTTATTCCTGTCTTTTAGATATAATAGACTGGAATAAAAACTTGAGTGATAAGTCAATATTCCGTAATAACACAATGACTCATGATGACAATGAATTTCTGAAATAGGTAAAAAGTTCTATAGAAGAATTTTTTAAACATAACTTTTTAATTTCTTAGTATTTTAGTTTTAATTCGACTTTATTAAAATGTGTATAATGGAGAGATAGATAAGGGATAATTAATATAATCGTTATTTCCACAAATTTCTGACAGAAATTATTGTCAGAAAGTTCATATATTTCAGAAGAAACTCTACGATTTGCTACTTATGATTCTATGGACAACAATTGTACAATATATAATGTTACTATTGATTATTATTGTCAAAAAAAAACAGAGATTACAAATTATTTTATATTTCAGAATGTATCGTTCAGATATTCTGATAACACACCCTGGATTTATAAGAACTTAGAGTTTGGTATTGATCTTGACACACGGCTAGCTTTGGTCGGTCCCAATGGTGCTGGCAAATCTACACTGCTTAAACTGCTCTATGGAGATGTAAGTGTTTTTTATAGAGTAACCTTCTTTAAATTTCTGTAGTAGCGAATCTTTATTAAAGATACCCATAAAAGATTTATTTAAGTATTAATTAATATAAATAAAAAAATACCTCTTAGAACCACTCATGAGACCATAAACCAATGTATGAAAATGAGTAACAACTAATAAGGAACATATTCCTCAAGGATGAAGTTAGTTATTTAGATTTTCTTTATATCAGACTGTTACTGCATCAACGATAATAATTTCCGAGTTTAATCTTAAATTAAAATTAGTTTTTTTTAATATAAGAGATATTAATTGACAAATCTGTTCACAGCTTGTACCAAGTACAGGTATGATCCGTAAGAACTCTCACCTGAGAATTGGTCGCTACCATCAACATTTACATGAGCTTCTGGACCTTGACTTGTCTCCACTTGACTATATGATGAAACAGTTCCCAGACGTGCGTGAACGAGAGGAAATGAGAAAAATCATTGGGCGTTACGGTCTCACTGGTAGACAACAGGTAGAATGTCATACCGCTTTATTCTATTATTCTAAATTTTATATTTTACTTAATAATAATACTAAAACATTGTTGTTGTAAACATTTAAATTGTGTTAGAAAGAAAAAACTGAAATTTATTAGTATATATATATTTTATATATTTATTGTCTACATTAGCTAACCTGATCTAATGATGTTAATTTTGTTTTTAATTTAAGTTTAATTTGAACACAGGTATGCCCAATGCGTCAGTTATCCGACGGTCAGCGTTGTCGCGTAGTGTTCGCGTGGCTCGCTTGGCAGACACCGCACTTGCTGCTCCTCGACGAACCCACTAACCATCTGGATATGGAGACTATAGACGCTTTGGGAGACGCCATCAATGAGTTTGATGGTGGCATGGTCCTCGTGAGCCACGACTTCAGGCTAATTAATCAGGTAATCATTTTTTTTCCGAGACATTGCGTGTTGAGTGGCAGCCCTTAATTTAACACCGCGTTTTGATTTTTTGTGGGAATTGAAATCATAAGGGTTCCATTTATAGATAAAAGCTATACTTCTGCAGCACGACGATCATATATAAAAACAAATTATTTAATAATATATATGTTTTTACAGGTGGCTGAGGAAATTTGGATCTGTGAAAATGGCACCGTAACGAAATGGCAAGGTGGCATTCTCAAATACAAGGATCACCTCAAGTCCAAGATCCTCAAGGAGAACGCGGCGAATGCCGCCAAAATTCGCAAATAAAGCAATAATAGTTAAATTATTATTTAGATAAATGTTGCAAATGCCTTGAAACATCAGTTAATTAGGCCAATCAATAATCACACTCTTAGAAATTTCCATTTTTAGAATATATATATATATGCAAAACTTAAATTTACCACAAGTATTTAACACTTTCACGATATAACTCCTTAAACCTACCTGACACTGCTATCCAGTGCATATGCTAATTTCACAAATTGTCGTTGACAATAAATGTTATTTTTTTGTATTAATATTAGTTTATATTTTATAATAAAGTCGGCTGTTTATTTTGAATATATTAATTTATACTGACCTGTGTTGCACCAATTGCATATTATAAGTAATCTTTTTGCACACCCATCAGTAATGCTAAATGACTAGTTAAGTGTATTTGTATTTCACTTTAAGTTTCACATACTTAATAAATATATTGAGTTATTTCAGAGACCGGACTACCATACATAAATGATGTAACACGTATTTCATGACTTACTTTTTGTTTTATTTACCTTCTATTTCTTGAGCTTTTCAATTGGGCACAGAGCGTGACTGTAAAACCGACTGGTTGTGGGTTCAATCTCCATTCCAGGAGATGAAATATTTATTTAAATTTATATTTCTATTTCTTCGCTCTGGTCTCGAGGCAAACGTAAAGTGCTGCTATCCAACACTCAATGCCATCAAAATTTGGTAGAAAGCGGGGAACAGAGTGTCTTAACGTTAGGTTCCGTATGGCTACCCTGCTGTATGCGGGATACAACGTAAAGCTGACTTGTTTATTTTATTTGTTTAAAAAATATTAATAATTGTCAGATTAAGCAATAGTCCCTTCAGATAATCGTCTGATTATGAGATAGCAGTATAGTTAGGGCATGAAAATGAACCATATGTCTTAATCTGACGAGTTTCAGTTTTTTAAAATGATCTTGATTCTTCCCTCCCTATCTACTATTAATTATTAAATTAATATAGCAATTAAGTTAGCTGAAATAATATTTTGAATTTTTGTATATTATATTTTGTAATGTGACGTCACGAATATTAGGACCCCTTTCTATCTCTCGTCACATAATGTCACACGTGTCATGTAATGTATGAAGGGCCCTAAGTGCATAGATATCGTCGCTGTCAGTGCAGAACCTTGTATTTTTCGAAAATGTAAAACTATTTTTCCCTCTATCTCGTTGTGAAATGATAAACTCGCTTGTGAACACTGGGTCGGTAAACTAAGTAGGTACACTCTCAGTACTTTTTTATAGTTTTTTTACTGTCTACTGTAAAAAACGTATTTTTGAATTTAGTATTTCCCGTACTGACGCCGACGATAATATATTCTAATTAGCTAACCTTTCGTTTTATCCTTGTACTTGTAACCCAGTAATTATATACTTTTAAGCTATATTTTTATTGAATTTCTACTGTTAATTGTCAATCGTATATAATATTGAAATACACATGTATGCTTTATGTACTTTGAAGCCGATGTGGCAGTGTTCCACACACTGACCGTATAAGCGATATCTACTCAGGGAATAAATTATTTTTATTTCTCCGCCCTGAAAATGCAAAACGCGACGTTCTATTACTAAACACGCAGTGTCTTGAATTTCTGCGGGAAAAAGTTAACTGTATTAACACTAGGTTCCTGACTTGGTGCCTACCCTGCTAGGCTAGGCTTTGTGGGTAAAGGCGGAAAGCTGAATAAAAATATATACTTAATTTTTTTTAACAATTTTGTCATTTCATTCTAAAAAGAATTGCTTTCTTTTATCTGCGAATGTGTCTTTTATTATAAATTCTAAATAATAATTTAATCGATTGTATTTCCAGTAATTATGGTTTTAAATCTTGCGATAACGGAAAATGGCTTTTATATCTTTAATTAAATCTGTTTTATTATTTTATTCACTAACTAAGCACCGACTTAATACACTAAATGTTGTAAATCAACATTTACTTAATTGATTCGATATAACGCCCAGTTGGGGATATTGACTTCAAATTTCTATGTAAGAAATATACGAGACTTATTATTTTCTGAGTTCGCTGTAGTAAACTGATTATTATATATTTTTTTTGTAAATCCTGTATGTGTTTTTTCTGTTACCTTTACCGATTTTCTCAAAGTATTAATGACATGATATCGAATCTATTAAATATTTTAGCGATAATAATAATTATATTAAAAAAAAACTATTCTAAAATCGCAAGGCTTTTGTAATGACGTAGGTGTGTATAAAGGTAGCCAAATATTGATCTGTACAAACGGACATTTTGATTAATATAGTAATTGTAATTTATCCGCTTTTAATTATATAAATAGTGATTGTAACACATACGGTGCCTATTACACTAGCGTACGCGGTCTGGACTGCCATCTACTAAACAAATTGTCATATTTCATACAATTTGGACGATTTTTTAATAATAATAAATATTAATATTATTTGGTTTTATTTTCGTGTTTTTTTTTTCTCTCATTACTCATCTGTAGGTTTGGACGTAATGTATCGAAATTTCTTAAAATAATTTGAATTAGTTGGACTTATTTTAAAAATAATCGTTCTTTGAAATTATTTCAGTCTACCTCTACTTAAGCTTTTTTTCTCACGCCGTCATTTTGAAATCTTATGTCTTCTTGTTAAAGCATTGTTATCATCTTACCATATTCGACGTAGCAGCATAATTTTTTTGGTTAGTACTCTTGAACGGTACACTAGAGGTACGGGTTCAAATCGTGCTACGTTCATTTTTCGCCAATTTATTTAAGTTGTAAATGAATATTTCATCACAGCTTCGATGAAGTCAATAAACAGTTATTGATATTTAAATATTTTCTTATGCCTCTTTATGTATTAGATAAACAACGTCAATTAGCATTTGCTTCATGTTGCAAAAGGATCGTGAAGTTGAAATTTAGATTAAGAATTAAATATCTATAATTACTAAAGATAAGTTATAAATTGAACTACGATCAATAGTTAATAAAAAATACTGTGATATAAATGGGTGAGTATTAAAAAATAAAAGTAAGTGGACCATCTGCCAAGTGCTTATATCGAAATATTTTAACTTCATTGCCTTCCCGGCCAATATGTAGTTTGGTAGCTTGATGAAATATTCTTTGTTCGGCATACGTTAATGTAAAAGGCGCTATATTGGTGGTCTTATGTGACAGGAAGTCGTCTGTAACGGTAGCTAAATAAAAGCAATAATTAGCCTTAGCCAGAATACTTTGTATTGGATTTTCATATTATTTATCATACTCAATAAATAAAATTACAATATGATTTCAATATAGAAGAGTTTGATTAGAAATGATTTTACTTTATTACCCGAGTTTAGGTTTACCTAATATAAACATACAAAAGATATTTAATATTATTGATATCTGGTGACGCCTCTCAACACGCAATGCCCCTGAATTTCGCCGGAAAACGGGGAACGGAGTCAGTGGCGGACTAACCCCGTCGGAGGCCCGGGGCGGTGTCGTTGAATGAGGCCCCTAACACCCCCCTCCCTAATATTTTTTTTTTTATATCACATTTTCTTTCATGTACAAATTAGTGTGTATGCTTACTTAGTTTACATCTTGTAATTAATATTTGAGTTAGACTTGCATACACATATAAAAATAAAATACTAAATATGAAAAGTACATGTACTAGAATTTAGCAAAAAAAATCTCGTGTCCTCGAGATAAAAAGACGAATTGGGATAACACAAGAAGCTATCATCCGTGTAAATAACGTATGGAAGAAAAGAGGAATTTGTATGAAAACCGAAATAAGAATGATACGAGCACTGATATTCACTATTGCTACCATTTAATAGATAGGTACAGGTGGAGGCAGAACATCTGCGCTAAATGTGAAACCTGATCATTCTCAAATTCATTGTAAATTTCTACCAGATTATCTAGTACTATAGCCAGAGCGTCATCTGAAGCTTCCATCATAAGCTTAGTTGAAATATAGATAACTAGCGGACGCGCACAGCTTCGCTTGCTTATTTAGGAGTGAATTCTCTCTAAATAAGCAAGCGAAGCTTACCACGCTTAAACCACGAAACAGGCGTTCAATGAAAAATTTTAAGAGTCTAAATTTCAAATTTTATAAAAATCGGTGGCGATTTAAAGATTTTTCCATACAAACTTTCAACCCCTTATTTGCACCTTTAGGGGGGAATTCTGGAAAACCATGAAACGCATGTTCAATTAAATATTTTTAAGAGGCCAAATTTTATTTTTTTTAAAAATCGGTGGCGATTTAAAGTTTTTTCCATACAAATTATAACCCCTTATTTGCACCCCTAGGGGATGAATTAAAATAAATCACGAAAAATATGTTCAATGAAATGTTTTTAAGAGCCTAAATTTCAATTTTTTTTAAAATCGGTGGCGATTTAAAGATTTTTCCATACTAACTTTCAACCCCTTATTTGCACCCTTAAGAGAAGAATTCTAAAAAACCATGAAACACGTGTTCAATGAAATACTTTTAAAAGTCTGAATTTCAAATTTTATAAAAATCGGTGCCTATTTAATTTTCTTTCCATACAAACTTTCAACCCCTATTTCACCCCTTTAGAGCAAACATTTTTTAAAATCCCTTCTTAGTGGATATCCAGAATACAAAAGTAAACATCTGTCCAAATTTCACGTTTCTACTATCTGCGGTTACGGCTGTGCGTACGTCTTACCTCAGTCAGTGAGGACAAGTCCTTTTATATATATAGATAGATAACTAGTGGGCCCGGACGCGGCTACGCCCGCGAAAATATAAGCCTAAATAATTAAAATAAGTTAAAAAATAATAAGAAGTGGAGATTTATTATTAGGAAAAATATCTGAGTAACCGAAATGAACAAACAAAAGAAGTAAAAGTAACTAAAGGAAATTCTTAATATTAGAAAAAGTACCTAAAATTTGCCGTGCGCGCGTACTGAACATTTTTCTATATTAAATAATTATTAATTTTTGCGAACAATATTAAATAAAATTTCAAATGATTAAAATTACGATATTTTAAGTGTATAACATCGGTATAGATAACCGAACTGAGATAAATTAATTATAAACAGCAAATAATTACATAAAAAATAATAGTAATTCGAAAATATATAAAAATTTACAAAATCATCAAAATCATCTGCCCGTTCACGTCGGTCATACTATACCACTCGTAGGCTAGGTCAGTGACATCTTAATTATTTATTAGAATGTTATACAGTAAACTATAATTTCCATCTAGATGAAATGCTAAAAGTGACTATTATATTTATTTTCATAAGGATGAATATCAAATTATAGAAATCATCAAATTTTTATTAATGTATACAAATCTATATCGGCGCGCGCCATGTATGCATTAAGCAAACTCACTTTGGGTGACGTTTTCTTAAAACAGCAAACTTTGCAAGCCGTTGCTTAGCAACGCGTAGCGATGATTGTTATTAACATGGCGGAATAAATTGCTTGTCAAATTAATTATTTTAATATATTGGTATATTTCGAAAATATTACAAATATGAGAAATAAAAAGTATCCTATATTCATCCCGGGACCCTCAAGTATCTCTATATGAGTATTTTATCACAATTAAATTAGCGGTTTGGCCCTGATTGCGTAAAAGACAGACAGACAGACAGACAGACAGACAGAGTTACTTTCGAATTTATAATATAGGTATGGATTTATCATCACACGCTATAGTAATATTAGTTCCGCGTATAAAATAAAATAGACTGAGATCCCAGGACCCTAGTAGACCTACGTAATTTTAGTAAAGCTGAAATTTTGAAGATTAATAGTGTAATAAGTGTGTAAGAGTGTATGCGTACTTACTAACTTGAAAGTGAGGCCCTTTCAAAGATAGCGCCAATTTAAGGTACACGCTCACTTACGTTACAGTAAAAACGCTCGTATTTAAATATATTTTTGAGAAAACTGTAAAAAATATATATTTATTACCCTGGTATAACCCTTTACGTAGGCTTTACTCTTGCCAGACGTCCTAAAGATTGTTTAATATTGGGACAAAATACGTATACTTGGCATTAATCCCGTGCTGAGGGTTCTTTTGGAAGAACGTATTCGCGACGGCCAGATCAGACGCAATCTCAGAATATTTTCTCCCTCTGTATTACGAAATCCGTATCTAAAACCCCCGTGAACATGTTCACACGGCTCAGCAGCCTTACTGACGTGACTGTTCAAGTCTTCTCCAACAACAAACAACCATTTCGGTAGACGGTATAGCAAGTAGAACCTCTTCATTCTGCTTTCAGAATGACTCTTTTTTGTGACACGCTACAGCCGGTCTGCGACGCATAGGCACTAATTTAGTTTGTAGTTGCGCCTTCAATCAGCACCCTAATACGCATCAAACTATTGCAGCGACCGTCAGCTTCAAGAAGCCAGTTCTGAAGCTCTTCAGAAAGAACTACTGCCACACCGTTTTTACCTGAGAGTGACCCGGTGTATATAAGGCGGTAACCCTGTCCGTTATTGCGAGGCTTATTGCCCTTCCAGCTAGCTTCCTTGAGGAAAGCACACTGAACCCGAATTCTTATAAGTACATCTGCGAGTTCTCTGCATCGTCCGGTTAAAGAGCCAATATTCCACGTTGCAAAGCGGAGTTTCTGTCTGGGCACTAGGGTTTTAAGCGGTGTTCGTACTTGACTCATGACATGAGTTGCTCTATTTCTACGTCAAAATTGTTAATTGTAATTTGTAACAAATACTGGCAATTAAAAAGAGTGGCCATGAGTTTCTTTGCCTGGATCTTCGCATGAGCTCAACTATTTGAACGAGCTTTTTTCAAGTCAAAACTGTACATTTTTTTGGTTATTTTGTTTTTAAATTTTTTCCACTTTATGACATGTCCAAATAAATGTTAAGCATTTTTATGGAATAAAGATATCTTGATTTGACTTTGACTTTGACACGTTGTTGCGTTCCATATTAACGGCGATGGCGGTTTTTAAACGAAGCAACTGCCATTTGACTTCCAAAACCACTTTGAAAAATGACGCTATAATTTTACATATATTATTTATGGACTATTTTAAGAGCCCTTATAAGCACCCAAACCGATCTGATGGCTCAATCATCCTCCCAGACAGAGATGTACCTTTATTTTGCGCTACTTCTGGAAGGGCCCCACTTTCAGATTAGTGAGTACGCAAACTTTTATAAAATGACGGCGGTCTGGAGGCCCTAGGAACTTGAACTAAAAAACTACGAAACTGGAACTGTATGCAACCTAAATGGACATTAGAAAGATAAAAGTAATTTAAATGAATATAATGTAAACTACCGGTACAGGCTGCACTAATCCTTGTACTTATTTGTTTATTGGAGGCCCCCTCCAACCTCAAACTTCCTCTTATGTAGATACTATGCGTTTTTTCAAGGGCTTATTTAGGATTTGATCAAGGGAATTTGCACCATTTGGAGGCCCCCCTGGACCCGAGGCCCGGGGCGGACCGCCCCCGTCGCCCCCCCCTTAGTCCGCCACTGAACGGAGTGTCTTAACACTAGTGTGTGCGGGATACAGCGTGAAAATAAAAAAAACATCTGTATTGTTGTTTACTTAATACCTTACAATTTACATCCTTCGGTGCTCTCAATAAAGATCCATTGCCCTAATATACCTAAGATCTACGCTTTAGTGATTACTAATGATCTTACAAGATACCGGGTACCATAAATAGAAAATGGATAGAGGTCATAATGAGCAGTTTATTACCCTATGAAGTTCCTTAACCTTGTCAGCGTTTACCCAGTGTCAGTGCTTTCTCGACGTATATTCCTAAAGGTTGAACATCGAATAGTGAAATGTACATTTGTGTATGTATAAATATTAAAACTTTATGCCTAAAAACTGTAGTTAATTTAGTTGGAGCAAATTAGGAATAGAAATGACACAACCAATCACACCTAAACATCAGTTGTAAAAAATATGCTAAAATGATTTTAAGCTATATCTCTTCTATGACTACGCGGGCTATATTTCATTATAATATAGGTTTCCCTTCGAATTCAACCAATTTTCTATATCTTTAACAATTTCACTTTTATTTTACTCTAGCCATCTAACTTCTTTATAACAAATGTATTCTAATTTTGAACAATAAAAAGTATATAATACATCTTTCATGTGCCGAAAATCTGTCAATTTGATATGTTACATGTTTTTAAGAAAATTTAAACAACGCAGCTATACAAAATTATTTTATAATAGTCATAGTTGAAACATTGTAATGGTTTATGCTAGTGAATAATTATCAAATAATAGCAAAATGTCTAAGGATAAAGAGCCCAAAGAGGCCAAGACTCAGTCAAGTGCCTTTCTTAAAGATTTCTTGGCTGGTGGGATATCAGCAGCCGTTTCGAAAACCGCCATGGCTCCCATGGAGCGAGTGAAGCTCATTTTACAAGTGCAACATGTTTCCAAGCAAATAGCAGCAGATAAGCGATATAAAGGTTTCATTTTAGTTATGACTAATATACATATATCTATAAGCAAGCATTATATTAACTGCCAAATAAATTGCAGGAATTGTTGATGCGTTCATCCGTATTCCTCGGGAGCAAGGTATCGGGTCACTGTGGCGAGGAAATTTAGCAAATGTCATTAGATACTTTCCGACTCAAGCATTAAATTTCGCTTTTAAAGACGTATATAAAAAAATCTTTCTCGAAGGTGTTGACAAAAATACGCAGTTCTGGAGATATTTTGCTGGAAATTTAGCGTCAGGTGGCGCGGCCGGTGCTACTTCTTTGTGTTTTGTGTATCCATTAGATTTTGCCCGAACTAGGTCTGTATAATTTCTACTTACTTAGTTGCTAAGGTTCATACTAGAAACCGAGTAAATTAATCGCAAATTTATTATTTTAGGTTAGCCGCCGATGTTGGTAAAGGCAAAGCCAAGGAATTCAACGGCCTGATAGATTGTTTGCTTAAAACAATAAAATCTGATGGTCCAATGGGCTGGTACAGGGGTTTCGTTGTATCTGTGCAAGGAATTATAATTTATCGTGCTACTTACTTCGGATTGTTCGATACTGCACGAGGAATGATGCCTAAAAATACTTCGCTATTTGTTACATGGTTGATCGCTCAGGTTATTTTTACTATTATATTCGTATGTTCTTGTAAAATTATATTTGGACCCTAATAAGCAGAAAAGTTATAAAAAATAATAAAAATAGAGTTTTTGCACCTTTGTTTTCATGTTAAAAATCTTTATTTAACTGCGAAAATCTATCCATAGATATTTGAAAAATCCATAGCTTATATAAAAAACTGCAATTCAAGTTATTGAACCGCGTCCGACTAATGACACTTTGCTAGTAAATTCTTAGTTTACTAAAAGACAGTTGCATCTGTTTTTATTCTACTCCTTGTATTTTTGTTATTTGACACCCTAAGATTGACCCTTGAGATAGATGTTATTATGGTTTAGTAGGTACCTTCTCTAAGTCTAAGTCAAATTAAATCAAATTGTATTAGGTAGGTGTTTTCTTTTTATATTTTATTGGGCGGCAGCGTATTTGTGTTGCTTTGTTTCACGCTGTATCCCGCATACAGCAGGGTAGGAAGAAGGAATCTAGTGTTAAGACACTCCGTTGCCCAATTTCCGCCGAGTTTTGGAGGCATTGCGTGTTGAGAGTTGAGTCGGATAACACCACACTTTGCCTGGAGACCAGAGAGAGATATAAGACCATAAAATATACTTTATTTGGAGTATAAGAATTAAATTAATATAAATTCTACGACGAATAGAAGGGACTTTTTATTTGAATATATCCAGTGAAACTCGTACTATCAACACAAACCTAACGACGCATCATTAATTAATATCGGTTCACTGGTTTAAAATGGTTAAAAATGGATACAGAGTACACACGTACGTACATACATAGTCTAAAAACATTCGCCCTAATGTTGACTTTGTCACAGTTGGGTAAAAATTTCTGATGATGAATATCTAAACATTACGTTTGCCAGTTATTTTTTTCTGCTTATCAAGATCCACTGGTCAGTTTATCCGAGAAATGTTTAATTTATATTTATTTTAATCAAATTAATTTTCCGTTACTGTGTGTGCTAAAAATAAAAGTTATTATATTTATTTTGTAATATTTTAGACGGTAACTACTATTGCTGGGATCTCATCATACCCTCTAGATACTGTAAGAAGGCGAATGATGATGCAGTCTGGTCGACCGGTACATGAACGTCAATACAAGAGTACCGTACATTGTTGGGCAACGATTCTTAAAACAGAAGGCCCCGGAGCATTCTTTAAAGGAGCATTCTCAAATGTTTTGAGAGGGGCTGGCGGTGCCTTCGTCTTGGTGCTTTACGGCGAAATCAAGAAACTACTATGAACTTATATAAAGTTTTCTTAGTGGTGTTCTTTATGGTACAATAACATGTTCATAAAATTTGCTGCAATATTTGTGTAACGTTTATGTAATTGTCTATTTTGAAATTTTAATTACATTAATTATCATTAAATTCTTACTACTAGGACTGTCTCAGTTTTATTTACAACCTTGACGTAAATAATTGCGTTTATTGACAAATTGGCGATTGAGTTCATTATTTTAGATTGTCTCAGCTCTAGTGCCAAACTAATTGGTTTTTTCTTTAACTTTTATATTTCCGATATATAAATAATATATTAAAAAAAATCGATAGTTTAATATTGTTTTATTTGGTTAATCGTCATATATACTTATAGGTAGAACTATTATTAGCAACAAAAATATTAATGCACTTGACATATCTATTTGATGTCACATAAAAGGGCGACGCCCCTTAGGGTCCAGTGTCTGGGATTGCTGTCGGTTTCAAAGTCTATGGAGCCTACGTATTTGGCGTCGGTGCGTTGTGGTTTTCTATAAATTGGGCACTCATATAGGCGGGGATCCTTGCCAGCGGTTGTGTTTATAGCAAATATGTATATAACTGGCATCTGCTCATATAAAACTTTTGGTTTCGACTCGATAAGCTTCCCGGATTTGCGATCGAGTGAAGCTCCTGCAAAACAAGTATTCGTATTAGTTTTTACAATTTTTAAAATTTATTTTAAATAGAAAAAAAAGTTAAATTAAGAATACCTTCAAGAAATAGTCCGTACACGTAGACTCCTTCTGTTGGCCCTTCGTGTACGTCTTCACGGTTCAATTTTGTAATATGGTTCTGCAATACCACAGAATCTAGAGCCCAGCCTTTATGACTACGTGTGACTTCCTAACAATAAATAACTTAATAAGTAACTTTATCAAAAAAGAATTTTGGGCAAACACAATGAATTTACAGATATAAATATATATATATCTATATATATATTATTAATAATTATAACATATATTATACCTGCATTTTATAAGAGAATAAATCAAAATTGGGGTATATAAAAGATAACAATCTAAAGATAATATACTGTACCTGTCTCATAGCAGTAAGAAATCCTTGAGGATTAAAAAATCCAGTCATCCAAAATGTGTGAGGTCTTCCATTTTTTAACCAAGCACGATATTGTTGTTCACGTTCTAATAATTCAGTGTACCAAAAACCTAACGTAGCTGATTCCCATGACACCTATAAAAAGGTATTAAATATAAATTTTAATCTATATATATAAAACCGGAAGGCAGGGCCGGTTTTAGCACTACCGGCGCCCTGGGCGAAATTTTTTCGGCGCCCCCTAACTACATTTCAATAATATACAAAACAGGGAATGAGTACAACGAAATAACCATGTATTTAAAAAAAAATGACAAAAACAAATAAAATTTCACTTCTTCTAGCCTTTCTATCTGCGAACTCTTTTATTAGGCATTCAAAGTCTATGTTTTCTGCAATTTTATTTTCAAAGTTGATAAATATTTCAATGACTATGATTTCGTTTTTTTTTTTTTTTAAATATCAAAGACGACGATGACTTTGTTTTTTTTGGAGACATCTTTGCGCCCTAAACGGGCGTCTACGGCGCCCTTTTTATCCGGCGCCTCTGGGCGGTCGCCCAGGCTCGCCGTACCCTAACGCCGCTAGTGTCGGAAGGTCCCTCACTCATCACGAAATCTCAGGAACTACATGTTCTAGGAATCTCAAATTTTGCATAGGAGTTATTTATAGGTGCTCGCTAAGACGGGAATTTGCAATATTCTTCTCTTGAGGGGATGAAATAGGGGTTGAAAGTTTGTATGGAAAAAAACCTTTAAACCGTCATCGATTTTTATAAATATTTGAAATTTAGATTCTTAAAAATATTTTTTTTATTAGGATTCATCCTCTAAACTGACAATATTTTCATAAATATATTTAATAAATGTCCGTATAGTTAAAGGGAGCGAAGCCGCACAAGTCCACTAGTAATGTTATAAAATCATTAATAGGTTAATTATTTAGATTTTTACCTTCAGCCACTGTTGTGGAATACGGGCGTCATACATGGCATCTAAGGATTCTCGAAGTCCTTGACTCATGACAATCGTTCCATCGATTGCCAATTTTAAGTCGCATAGTGTAGTAAATACTGTTTTTATCACGCGTTGTATTCGATCTATCTCTTGCCTGAAATAGTTCACATATAATCAAGTAGACATTGTAAAATATATTTGAATAATACATTATGTATGTATGTTAAATGTTTTTTACTCACCGTAGGAAAATATTCATTGGAAGAAAGGCACCCATTTTGTGAAGTGCATCTCGGACCTCAAAACTAATATATTGCTTAGGTAATTTTTCTAACATATCTTCTGCCAATCGGTAAACAATGCTTTCCCTAGTTTCTCCACCTTGACTACCACCTTCTTTAGGTTGCACACTCAAAATAGTGTCCAAAATATCTTTTGCACTGTTGATCTGGTACGTGATATCAGCGTTGCCATGTAATCCGAATACTTCAGGTGTGTCAGTTAGAGGTAATTGATTAATATAATCAACGTAACCCTGTAAATTTCTGGTCTGAGGAACTTTATATCCTTTATAGAACTCAAAGCCAGGTCGAAGTAAAACATCACAAAACCACACATTAGTAAAAGTTGTTAATAGCCGTTTATCGAAATCGTCTGTTACTCGACCACCATATTGAACTTCACCAAGCATATAACAAATTGTCGGCCATGAAATTCCTTTTTTTGGATCTATTTCATCTAAATGATTTTGTATAAACTGAACACTCGCTGCGTAATCTGCTTGATTAAATTCATATGGTATGTTCCAACCCAAAGGCCCAAATTTTCTTCTTTCTTGAACAATTGTGTGTAAAAATGCTACTGCATATAAAAGTGGTGGCCATTGTGTTAAAGAGGAGTAATCTAATGTGTCTTGTGTTATGTTTTGGTATGTCCTCTTCATACTGGCTCTTATGCCTTGAGGAGGTTCGTTTGTGAATTTGATTGCCATCTGCAATAAGCCTATTGGAAAGTCCGTATGAACTTCAGTGGTAAGCCATAGACGAAAAGATTCTTGAATATGCTCAGTTTCGATTAATGCATCCATCGCTTCCACACAAAATGGCAATGACAAATGAATATTCTGCAGTAAAACCCAACCACCTTCATTCATTGAATCAGATATCATTTTCCGAGCTACGATTTCTTGTCCCTGGCCCATAGAAACGGCCTTAAGTACTTAAAAGAGTGAATTAAAATTTTTTCACATTAATATTTATTTTTAACTTAGCTACAAAAATAAATAGCACATAATAAGTGAAAAAAGAGTTCTATTTTGCTAAAAAAATATTACATTGTAGGTATCGTATTTCGTATTATTACCATATTACCATTATTATAAGATATATTTTTTTTTTCATTTTTACTAATTAGTATGGGAGATTTTTTTTGTTTCTTTCTATTCTTATTAACGTTTAATATACTAGAAATTATATATATATTTATTCACGTTTATCCACGTTTATTCACGTAGTATTATATTTATAGGTTTTAAATGAAATTAAATAAGTAAAATGTTACCTATTTCTTTGGATTTTGCTAGTGATGCAATTTGTGCAGATGGATCTGATCCGATAGACAATATGCATATCAGTGGAGTGCGCGGTTCTGATTCCGCCCACGTTGTTTCTAAATTAAGAATACATCCTTCGCCATATTCTGAACCGAGAGAATCTATTCGAATATTATAATATACGTTAGTAAAAAAACTAGATAATGAAATATGTTAACGAAGCTGATATTAGTATATTAACGAAAAAAACTAACCAACTATATATTTTCTTGCTTGGGAAAGTGTTCTATCTGGACTCCAAGATCTTATAAGAAGGAGTTTTCGGAAAACATCAAGACTTTCATGAAACCCACTGGGAATAATTTCTTCTTCTGGCTTTGCTTTTTCATACCAAACTCGCCATTCCTTTTCATTCGTGGTTATCTTTAAAAAAACAATTTTACAAAATACAATATTTTTTACATATACCAATACAATGATGTTAGTTACTTACTTTGCTCAATACGTCAGAGAAATATTTAATTTTACTGATTTCAACAAGATTAAGCCATGTTATATCCAGAATCCATCTAAATGGTTTTGGAGTAACTGCATTCAAGTCTAGCGATGCTCCTCCTTTTACAAAGGCCATAAATTCATCATGAGATATGAGTCCTCGTTGACAATCTATTTTCATAGCGAGCATGAGTGTAAATAAGGATTTATGTCTTTCATATAAACTACGTAATGTAAATGCCCATACTTCGTGAGTTAAGTATTTAAGAATAATATTAATCCGCTCTTCTGTAATATTACTTTTAGCAGATTTTGTTATGGAGTTATCAAATATATTAAGAAACTGTTTTAAAGAGTTTTGATACATAATATTAACATTGCTCATTTCAACAATCAAAAAATACAGTATTGAACCTCTTGCCGCTACTGCTCTAAATTCTTCCCTCGCTTTTATAATCTTCTTCTCAGTCACTTCTGCAACTTTTAATTTTTCATTAACTTCCTCAGCTGTTGATTTTGTGATTTGTAAAACCTGAATCAAAGCTTCATCATCTACTAAAGACCCCACAGAAGAAGTCAAACGACATAGCAAATTACTTTCTAATTCTTTCATACTCCTTTGATTTTTCATGACTGATTCAAACAGAGCTACTCGTTCTTCTTCAAGGTCAGATTTTTCCATCAATATAACTCTTCCAAGTAATTGATCTTCTAAGCCTTGCATTGTTACTGTAAAATCAATAATAGATGTTTTTGCGCTTATTTCAGGAGAATATGCAGGATTTGGTAACTTAGTAGTTATATACAACATAAAACCAGGCATAACATCACATTCTTTGTCACCAACTATAACTTTTTCTATTGAACCAGATTTAATGAAATTCTTTTCAAGCACGTTATCTATGACTGGATCCAATTCCACCCCCACGTCCTCGATTAATAAAGGCCTTCCTAAAGATAAACTGTCTTCTAAATGAGTTCGGAAATATTTATGATTTAGAGACGTAATTTGGAGTTCATTTGACGATTCTTTGTTTTTGATCCAATTTTTGCCTTGGCTTTGAGGGTCCACTAAAAGAGGATAAGAGCTTGATTTAGTCACAATTAGAGCATTTTGAACAGATAAATCATCATTTGGTAGTCCTTGAAGAGTCCATTCGGATATTGTCGCATTTTCCACTAACATATTTGTAATGTTTAAATTATCTGTCACTGGTATTTGTTTACTTTTTAATATTTCCATCCAAGTATTAAATAAGCTATTTCTGAACTCTTGATTATACGGACCACAATACGATAAGAAACCTGTAGCTAGCACGACATCTCCAACTAATCTTCCCAGTTGTTTTTTGAATTCTTTACTTTGTTGAGTCCATCTTATTTTTTCTCCTCCTAAACCATTAATTAATTGAGTTGCCGCTGTCATTTTTCTTAAACAAATATTGGCGGCATCTGTTAATTGTTGTTTTTCGGAGACAGCAGTTTCATATTGTTCCTTGACTTTTCTAAGAGACATCTCACGATCTTCCAATTGTCTTTCAGCTGATGCCAAATCTTCCATTGCAACCTTAAAATAATAATACAACAATATACATATATTTTTTATATTGAATAATATATTTTAATTTTTGATTATTAATTACGACATATTATTCGTACTTTAATACATTGTTTATCGCAAATTATATTGTGACGATTTATAAAAATACTTAAAAATTACTGTTACCTTTAACCTTGCCTCCTGCAACATTAAACTGGCCTTTAAAGGTAACACTTCTTTATTGACACTGTGGAAAAATGCCATTGCTTTAGTCCACGACAATAAGCCGGCTACATCACCACAAACTCGCTTTGCAGTATCCATATTATAATCTTCCATCTCAAAATATGGTACAAGATGTTCAACCATTTCATTATTTATTATATCTTTTGGATAATTTTGTAGTTGAAGTAGAAAAGTAGTACTTGCCATCATCTAAAATATATATGTATATCTTACTTATAACTAAAATCAAAATATTATATTATTTAAAAACACGCAAGCACAACTGTGCAGACACGTAAAATTTTAGTACTCTTTTGCTAATATTTAAGAATTAAGTGAAATAGTGTTATTTAACCGGAATAAAAGGAAGTATTTTCTTAGTCTCATTTTGTTTGATGTGATGACTCTATAACTCGATAAATACCGGTTGTACGACCGAAAAAGCATGACGTATTGGTACGTTCCACCTGAGCCGAGCGTACCAGTAAGAGCTCGTAACAAGCGATGGAGAGTCACGATCTGCCGAACGTTAGTTCGGCTTGTGACCCATTGCTTGTAATTGAAGAGAACATTGTTACTTGTAAATAACCGTTCCCATTAAGACACTTTCGTTCCCCATTTTCCGCCGAGTTCTGGAGGCATTGCATGATCAGTGGCGGAGTTCAACGTTGCCATTTGCGTCGTCACCAAAACAATGAAATAATAATATTAAATATTTCCTCCGAGTGGGAATCGAATCCACAAGTTTCCTGTTACAATAATTGTTTATTAAAATAACTATTTATAATATATTACCACTGTTTCATTATATTATAAGCGTATATTAAATACTTACTTTTAAAGACTCAGCCCATGAAGGCTTAGGACATGGTGCAGCTGTATCAGGAATTAGCGGATGTAATCTTCTTTGAAAAAGAATTAATACACAGTCCATAATTCTCATAATAAGATGAGGTGGACGACCTAATTTTCTAACCGTTGCTATATGTGCTGGTTTAATTGTATTTAGAGCAGCTTCTGCTTCTTCTAATGCTGGCTTAGCAGCTTCTAATTTTATTTCAGCTTTTTCTTTTTCTTCAGCTATAAAAGCCACTAGAGCTTCTGCCTTCTCTTTGACAATTTGAACTTGATTTTTAACAATTTCGGCCTGCATCGCTCGATCAGTGACCTCGGAAAGAACTCGATCAGCCTTTTCTGAAGCCAAAGCTAAATCCTGTTCCATAACAGCTAGATCTTTTTTTAAAACTTCAACAGATATAGATGCTTCCCGTAGTTTTTCTAAGCCCGTATCCATCCTTAACGCACCATCACCTAATTCTTTTTGTTTCATTTGATAAATTGTTTTATATCCACCGATAAAACTTAGATATGATTTGGGTGTGACATGAGAGGATCGTCGAAATCGTTGAAAATATTCTGAAGATACTGTCGATACGACATCTTGTATAGTGCCTAAGACGGTTACAAGTTCTTTTTTCACTTCTATTGTACATTCAATTTCAAAATCTGTTAGAAAATGATCAGCAACAGATACGAGAGCGTCTTTGGGCCATGGCTGAAACCAATCTATGGTGCAACCTGATATAAGAGCAGGAAAACGTAATGCTCTATATCTAAATGCTTCGCTTACCTAAAAGAATCTTCAATTAAATAAATACTGTTTACATCTGTAATTAGAAGACAAAATGAAAATATTTACTTACAGGTGAGAAACATAAAACCACATGAAGATTTTGACATGTTCTGTTCAAAAAATACTCCATAACTAATTCATTAGTTAAAGTTCGTTTTTGATTTTCACGTTTCATAACTGGTGTTAACTCTGAGATTATTTCTTGTTGTTCATCTTTTGTAAATAAATTTGAAATTACGCCAGATGACAAAATATTATTGAGATACTCGAGAAAACCTTCTTCTTTAATATCTAAATCGGTGAATATAAATGTTGTACCTTTTCCTTGGACACCACACGAACGATAAAGCAACTTTAGATCTTCCAAGAAATTTCCAACATTATATGATCTTGTTAATGCTATTTGAAACGATCTATACCCTGCGATAAACGTAGATAATTTTGTTAAAGATTGTTTACCAGACCCACCTACACCGACTAACATAACATTTCCTCGTGGGTGGCGTATAACTCTAGATATCTTCACCAAATGTAACATTGCATCGGGGAAAAATACAAGATCCATTCCTGAACCTCGAACCATTTCATTGAATTGTGATAGAAACATTTCCAAACGATCTCTTAATTCTGCATAATCAAAAACAGGTTCATAAACTTTGGGTAGTTCCATGTCAGCATCTTCACCTTCTTCGCCAGTTGGTTCCGGAGCATCTCTTTAGATAAATAAATTATGTTAGGATAAGTAAGAGAAAAAAAGCTATCAATAAATTTGTTGGTCCGTACCTCATAAAGTCTACAAATACCGGATCTTTTTCCATCATTTTTTTATATTCTGGTCCTAAAATTTCTTCGGTAATATTATATAATGAATTGTTAAACCAATCCTTATCACTTTGATGTGTAAATCGGTCAGAAAACACTCTGGAGCACTCGTGCTTCCATAGAAGCATGAGACATTTTTCGGATTCAATTACAGTAGGTAAAGTACCGATCATACCTTGCCATACCCTAGATAAATCACGAAGCGAAAAAACATAGTGAAATTTTGCTGGAGTAGGCAATAAATTTTTTCTAGTTCGTGTCCATAGTTCCCTGGTTAAAGGTATGATTTTTTTTATAAGTGATCTCACTTCTATTGTAAAACCTCTTTTGGCATTGTAATGACCTTCACCTATAACTTTAAAAATTTTATCAATGGAATCATTATTAGGCAAGGGACAATTAAATATTGCGAATTGTCGTTTTAATCTAGCAGGGATGTCGTTCCTTCCGCCACCTGAATAGAAATCAACAGGATTAAATTTTAATTCTTATAAAATAAAATAGACAAAAAAATATCTGTATATTATTTTTAAAAATTGTACCTGGTTGGCCCATAGCACCTAAAAATTGTATATCGACTATTGTAGTAAAGTCACCAGGTTTTTCCAAGCTATAGAAACCACCCATACTCATCGTTTGTCTAACTATTTCATTAGTAATTTGATCACCCCATTCATTAATTTGCGGCAAATTAATATCATCAATGAAAACTAACATTTTCTTTCCACCGGGAGGTCCAAAAGTCATGCCACTTCTTTTTTCCACGTAGCTTTCTATTGTTTTTTGAAACTGATATGGACTTGTAGCTGATGAAAAATTAAAAGATCGGCCCATAAATTGTTCTGGGTTTGCATTTTTCATGTAAGCCTTCATCATTACAGTTTTGGCAGAACCCTGTTCACCCAGTAGTAGCACAGCTTTACCTTGCTTAGCGATACAATGGATTAAATAGTTAATTCGAACATTATCAACTATTGGTATTAGAATATTGGAATAGTCTGGAGTAGCAGAGTCAGGATATAAATAATTTGTCATTAAATCATCCCACAATTCCCATTTGCCAGGATGCTTAACGTAAAAATCAAATAAAATGCTTGGTTTATTATTTGGGTGTCTAGGGAGATCAAGTATTTCATGAAAAGTAGATTTAATATACTTATCGAATCGAAATCTATCTTCAGTCTCTAGTAGACAGCCAAACCCCCAAATTAAAGAAAAAATGTATGTCTTATGTAAATGTTCATGAGTAAATAAGATAATTTCTTCAACTTTTTCTTTTTCGTCTTCATCATCAATATCACCGTTGATAGATTTACTTGCAGAGCTATCCTCATCCTCAACAATTTGTGGCGGAACTAATCCTTCCAATAGATTAAGCATTTGGAACACAATATTACTTTGAAGCACTCGCATGCTAAATATTAGGTTTTGAGTGCACCACGTATATATATTTGGAAACGTTTGCTGAAACAGTGTACTAAATACTTCTGCTTCTCGTGGTGAACGGGTTTTCAGCCAAGCGTTTAGAACTGAAAAGATAATATTTATTAGGCTCACGTGGTATCCCGCATATAGCAGGGTAAGCAGAAGTAACACTTTACACCGGATTTTCGTAAAAATGAAATATAAAATATATTTTTATGGAGTCCTTATTCTAAATATTACATTTGTATTATTATATAAAATATATACCTGGTTCCCAATCTAAGCCTGAAGAACTCATATAAACCATTCCATTACGAGAAACAGTCGCTGGGGAAGCGTTATCAATATTTTCAGGTTCGAAAATTATTTTTGATGTAGGGGCCATTGTTAAACGATCACCATTAGCCAAAGTCAATGTCTTGTTATCATCGAGTACAGAGTTAAGATTTTCTATCCATATACTATCCACTGGCCCATCGAGGACTAACCAGATGTGTTCTCCAGTTTTTAGTTTTAGTGTCTTTCTCCAGAGAGCAGAGAATATACCGTCTGTCCAATCATTAGTAGCTACATCAAGACGTCCAAACATTTGTGCAGCTGTAATTGCTTTTGGGTTCATACGCATTTCCCTTCAACAAACACATTTTCATGGTATAATTTGCTATTTAAATTATAAGCTTTCTGCAGATATATAAATAATACAAGTATTTCTTACCTATGTGGATCTTCTATGTCTGAAAGAGCATCCATTAGAGTATGAATACATGTTGTTTTTCCAGCGCCTGGTGGTCCAAGAGTCATTATCCCGTGACGAACACGTTGAGTCTCGTATAACTAAAATAAAATCAAATCAGCGTCCCGCATATAGCAGGGGAGCCAGAGGGAACCTAGTGTTAAGACACTTCGTTTTCCACTTTCCGTCGATTTTTTGAGTCATTGCATATTGAATGGCGGCACTCAACAGCGCACTTTGCCTTGGTAATAGGCCAAATAAATGAAAACATTAATAATTATTTACAGTCACGCGCTTGTGCCTCTGCGTCACGAAGGACTCGTAAATTAAAATAAATGTAATATACAGGGTGGAAGAGGCAGCGCTTCTTTTACTGAAACTGCATATAGGGTAAAATATTTCAAACCCAGAATTAAAAAAAATAATCAAGGTACATCAACGGTTTGGACGTAGGATTTTTTTTTCATTTCAGGATTTTTATCCATACCTGTATTTCGTGTGACGCACACATACGTAAGCAAAGTTGCCGCTTTGACAGTTAAATGTGTGCGTGCCTATGTTATACTTTACAAATGGCGTTTTATTTTAAAACAATAATTTTATTATTTATTTTGTTTGAAAAAAAAACTTTTTCATTTTTGAGAATTATTTTTTTTCCGAATTATATTAGGCTTTTATAGAGTAGCTAAAACTGTGGTTTCATTTAAAGTGGCGCTGACAATTCCACCCTGTATAAAGTTACACGGTAAAGGTAACTTAGTTTTAATTTTAACTTTACCTGTATTATCTTTAAGACCCAAGGCGGGTGATAAATCAAACCATTCAACTCTACTTGTTTTCTTATAGCGTCTTCAAGGTCTGAATACATTGTTTTCTCCAAAGACTGATTAGGGAATAGATCAGCGACTAATGAAATGAAAAGTGGTTCATCTTCATCAATTAGTTTTGATAAGTTCATATCTCTTAATACTCTCATAACAATTGTGCTTTCATTATCTTTAGTGTTGACTCGTTTCACAGCGCCGAGTGTTCGAAGAACCGAAAGAATATTTCGTAGGCCAAAATCGTAATGAACCTAAATAAAAATTTTACTTGAAATTGAAAATATACATTTCTTATCAAAATTAATTAAATAACTACATTTAACAATTACCTGCTTCGTGAGTTGTTCTTCACATAACTTGTATAATGTGTAAAATTTGCGAGCCAAGGTTATATTTTCAAGAAAGCCACAAGATGCTAGTTTAACTCTTATAATTATTTGACGATCCGGTACCATCATTGCAACAGTCCGGAATTGGATTTTTAAATTTTCTGGTAATTCTTTACGTCCTGCGTAGCCAGGATTCTAATAAGAAAAAAATATGTATGAGCCTTTATTTAATAGTTTAAGTACATATCTAATGTATATATATAATATAAATTATATACAAAGGTTTAAGGGTTGGTAATAAAAAAAATACCATAGTGATAAATATTCCAAATTCTGGACACATATCCGACATATCTCCATCAGTAAATAAGAAAGATTTTTTCTTTTCTTTTTTCGCTGCAAGGACAACTGCAACTTGTTGAGCCGCTACTGATAATACAGGAAGCTCGATTCGATTGAATTCATCAAAACAACCCCACGAGCCGGATTGAGCTAAACCTTTGTAAATGCGGCCTAAACCTCTATAACGCAGAAAGAAAGAAAAAAGGAAGAATTTTTAGTGTCACTAACGCGTATCGCCTTTTTAGTCTAATGAGAAAAATACCTGTAGTCCATTTGATCAGAGCAGTTAAATACAACAACGTATTTGGCTAGCGTTTTTCCCATGTCTTTAACTGTTTCAGTTTTACCCGTACCCGCAGGACCACAGGGCGCTCCACCCATACTCATTGCTAAGGCTTGTGCCAATGTAATGTAACAGCTGTATGATAAAAAAAATATAATTTATAAAATAACAAATTTACTCCAAAATATTTTTATATTATCTATATATATAAAAGGACTTGTTAGTTATAAAATAACAATTGCCTATTTTGATTTCCATATTTACCGATCTGTTAACGGTGTAATAACTAATCTCTCTGTACAGCCTAAATATTCATTTTGATATATGAATGTAACATCCGTCACTGATATCCACGTCTTGTCAGCGTCTTCTTTGAAATAAAACCGACATTGTTTTAACCACTCAAAGTCGTTTGCTGAACGAACATTTAACCGGCACTAAAAATAATATATTTTTTTTGAACGATGTATTATTATTTTAAATAAAATAAATATTTTATGTTGCATTGCATATGCATTGCATACATAATGAAATAATATTTTACCAGCATATCAAATATATCTCTCTGATGGACATGTATAGTAATTAATGTTTCAAATTTAGTACGTTCAATTTTTATCAAATCTCTTGTTGTTTGATCTATAAGAGTATTTAAAAGTTCCAAAAATTTATTGTTTGTATCGATCATAATTTTTTTGTCTTGTCTAGCTTGCATTAGTGCGAGTTCTGCATCTCTCGTCCAAATTATTTGGATGCCCAAGAGCCCGATCTAAAAAAATGCATATAAATATAAAAAGTTTTCTTTTTTTTTGCAATTATAGAATCTAATCAATATGTATGTCACCTGTGCTGGCATTTTATCTAAAAACAAAAGTAGATTAAAAGATGGATCATTAATCAACGACACTGCATTCCGAATAATTGAGTGTAAGCTGCTTTGGGCGGATTGTAATAATGATGTAAGCCACGTTTCCACTGAACCCTCAGCTCGGACAGGACGTTCTAGCTTTATTTCTTCTCCCTCAGAAGATACTATTGCTATCATTTTATTATATTCTATAAAAGTGGATTATAAAAATGTTATATTCTTTTATTATTGAATTTTATTTATTAGGCTTTAAATATGACAAGTATGACGTACCTATATCATGAAATTTAACATATCGTATATTATCGAAAATCGATAAAAGATGATTTTGTATAGTATGGGAATCAGAAGCTTGACCAAGGATTTCCAGTAAAGCCGGATCAGATACAAAGAAGAATCGAGGAAACATTGTCCTTTTTTTCTCTAGGTAACCACTTAAACTTTTTTGACATAGCTCTAGTTGCTCTTGTAGGTGCGGTAGTAGCTGTCTTAAAAGGTCGTCTCCAACACAACATGACACTACACCGGGTGTTTCATGAGCCCTTTGCATAATTTTTTGCCAAGATTTATCTATCTTAGAAAATCTTTTTGCTTCTTTAGGCAGTTGCTTCGCAATATCGCCTCCAACAAATACAGCTTCAAGATATACCCACATATTTTGAACAAGAAGCCATCTCTCAAGAATTTCATTGGTACTTTGCAAATCATATAGCCATTGTTGAATTTGTTTTCTGAA